>APFE031045516.1:244164-431583 GCA_000404065.3 Pinus taeda
TCAAAATATATTATTTTGATATTTCAAATTATATATTAATTGTATGAAGAGAAGTGAGGTGTATTTTACATATTGCATTGAAAATATTTTAACATCCATTCATTATATGTGTGCGTGTGTAGGCATATGCACTTAATGTTTCCCAAGGTCCCTTAAGAGAAGCTTGATCCGCAATGGCAAAGTGAGGATATTGGGTAGGCATGAAAAAAGGGACTATAGAGACTAATTGGTGACGCATATCACGATTCAATAAAATTTAATACAATATAAAGGATTGAAGCTTCCATAACCCTAAATTGCTTAAAGATAGGGTGAAACTAGTATACTCCAATATAACCCAACTGAGAATTGGAGTGTCTTTAACTACACTAGCTCAAATTTTCTTGTTGCTAATAATGAGGCTAGAAAAAGTAATACCTCTTTAAAATGCCACAAGGAACTTCACATTGCTACATTTGTGACCTTAAAGTTGGATGGGAAAATGGCTAAAATGGATTTTTTTGAACCACATTCAGAATTTAGCATGCTTATAAAGTACCCAACCCCTTAATGTTGGATAAATGTTGTTGGGCGTATTTAAACCTAATATTATGAATATGGGGTTAGAGAAATCTATGTTTCTCCAATACCCTGAAAACTCATTTTTTTCTTCTACCATTATTTTATACTCATCAAGATATTTTCAATGATATAAACCTTATACAAAATGGAGTTCTGGATAAGAAGTTATAACCATTTAAAGGTTTTCCATTCATACCACCTCGATCTCCATACTTCCATGTGGAACCACTTCAATGGTGCACATGGTGAACTTTGAAAACTCAACATATCATCTACTGGGCCATGGGACAAAGTTTTTAATGACAAATAATCAGATCTCAAATTTCTTTACTTAATAGTAGACCATCAACTAATGGTTCCCAACTACATCAATCATCATCCATTTACTATCTCCCTAACATACACTGATCCTATGAGACATCTGAATGACCAATGGTTGATAGTTTATAGGCCAAAAACCTTATGCCCAATCAACCAATGGGCTAATGGATGAAATTAGATAAGCTGATAGATACACCACAATAGTCTCACATGCCACCAAACTACCTCTTTGGCTCCACATCATCCTACCACATCAACATCATGCGACTGGCACATCACCTCCACATCAACGCCTGATACATCATATTCCCTTTATCGCATTTCAGTGATGTCAGAGAGTTCCCTAGTTACAAAGGGTAATTTGTCCTAACACATGATATCCCAATTTCCCAACATCCCTATGTAATAACCACACCCAACTTACCCCATTGGGGTGGCTACTGCTACTAATCCAACTCCTCTTGTATAGTCAAAAGAGTATGGAGATATATATATATGTTTATATATATAATATTATATATATATAAGATATTTATATGTTTCTATATATATATATATATAATATATTATATATATATTATTATATATTTATATATTATATATATATATATGTCCCATTATCCCGATGCTTCCGCCATTATTCTTCCACACATCTCCGGCATGGAACCCCTTGTTGGGCATGGAATCCCCCCAAGGCAGGTTTTGGGGCTTAAAGCCCAAGTTTGACCGAATTTTTTTGTGAAAACTCCGCGAATTACGGGCACAGGGCATGAAATCATAATAGAGTCATAGGGTTGTCGACCCTAGTTTTTGTAATGTAATGTCGGCTGGATAGACCTACCCATGGTCCGTGGACCATGGGATGTATAAACAGAGTGAGGCTCTAAGTAGAGAGGAGACCTGATATGATAATCACCCTATGAGTGACCTCAGTTGAAGATTTATTGAACAAAAGGTATTACAGACTCATGTGCTGGTGTGTGTGTGTGTTCTGTGTTATTGAAACAATGGATCGATCAGATTTCCAATACACAGACATTTAAATGGAAAGACAACAGAGAAATACAGTAAGCAACACAAAGACACAAACAATTTTTTAATAAGGAGTTCACCCTATTCTCGAGGGCTACGTCTTCGGTCCAGCTTCAGTGGTGGCCTTGTTTTATTGTGTCTTTAAGCAGAGAATTACAAATACAGGGACTCAATGCAAGTTCTCCTGAAGCAGGTTTGCTTGGTAGGGTGGTTCTTGGATTCCCCAAGCCACTTAGAGTACACAGACTCTTGTTCTTCCTACCAGCTCTGTGACCTTTGGTCTACAGTGGAAAAAGCCAACTGTGATGCTCAATCCAGACAGATTCCTATATGGGAAGGTTTGAATCTTCAAGCTCTATGGTGCTCGACGCTGCCTATGGTCAGCTCGGCCCTCTGTCTCCTCTGCTTGGCTTTACTGTTCTCTGTGTTCAGTCCTCCTCTTAGGGTGTACTGTTCACTGTCTCTCTTGGTCGTTTGGACTCCTCTCCAAATCTCCCTTTCGGCTGTCTTTGTTCATTGCTTTAACCATTCGACCCCTATGTCTGTTCGGTTCCTCTCCCGCCTGCGTTGATTCACCTTCAGCAGCTGCGCTTGGAGTTCCTTGTTCGACATCAACATGAACACTCGAGAAGTCCCATGTGTCTCCATCTAACTGGTTCCAGCATGCTTCGTCAGTTCATTTCTTCGGTTATGTTGTGGACACATTCTTTCTCCACTGTGGCGGTCAAATGGATTCCAAATCCCTTTAAATCGCAGCTTAATTCCCTGTTGATTCCTCTCCTTTCTATCAGGCACAATCTCAGCCATCTGATTTGGGCTCCTCCAGATCCAACGTCATACCCACGTCGAGCGCGGTTGACTTGCTCGACCGATAGCACGCGATCACGGTGGTTTTTATCTCACCTCCGTTGCCACGTGTCGATCGTTGAGTGGGATCGCTCCGCTCTCCTCCAAAACCTCTTACCATTCAAGGGTGCCCCGATCAATACCGCCGGTTTTCCAGAGCACAGGTCCCGCCTTTGTCCTTTAGCGCTTTTTGATTCTCTGCCCGTGGTTCTCCAGCTCCCAACGTGATCGAATGCTTAAGGCTTTTCCATTTTAGCCTTGTTTTCCGAGCACATCAAAATCGCCTCCTTTTCCTGATCCGAGGCTCCCAGGGGCTGTTGACCTCCTAGCCAGTCTCCATGGGCCTCAGTCAACGCGATTTCACCGAGGTCCTCATCGTTCCACGTCGGCTGCCATGACCACTGGTTCAAGGTGTTTTTTGATCGCTGTTTTGGAATTTTCAAGGATTTTTTCAACTCGATACAGTCAAGGTTCTTGACAGTCTTTTGTGGATCCGATTCGGATCAAGACTGAAAATAGAGTAGAGGAACATGAGAAGTCTAAGTGATTGAGTGAAAGTGTAAAGTGTGTCCCTGGGTCATAGGGTAGTGAAAGGCTCTGCAGCTGAGTGCGCAGAGACCTAGTAGTCCTCAATTGAGTGCGCAGGGTAGGTCGAGTCGATAACCCTTGAAAGAATCAATAAAGAGAAAGTTTACCATATTTCTGTGCATCTTTTCCTGTTTTAATACATGATCGGGTACAATTTGTAGGTATACTATTTATATGCTGCACAAACTTATTTGAATGATTTGTATAACTAATTATAACATAAGACATCCAAGTACACAAAGGTTATTAACTAGTATAGGAAGATAAGTAAGATCTTGGGTAATAGCGTAGAGTGTGGCTCTAACAGCGTAGAAGCTCCACAATCCCTGTTTAGGGCTGCGCGAAGGCAGTGTATCAGGGCGTGAGGAACATGGAAGTGCGTGAAGCAACCTGCACGTAGGGACAAATAGTGAGACCAATCAAACCTCTCAAACATCTCAAGGGTGTAGAAACCTAGTTCTAGCACCCTCCCATACTACTTCGAGTGAGACCTCATTCTGCGCTCCACGGACTGTTGCTGAAAGGGCCATTAGTACAGGGGATTGTTTGGCTAATTAACTTCGAACCTGGGTCGGGCCCCAACAAGCCAACAAATGGTTCCATTGCTGGGATTGGGATCTGCATATAGATGTTTGATGCCGTATTAATGGAATCCAATAAAGAAAGGAATTGAAGATTGGTTGGATAGGAAGATTCACAAGTTCACGGCATAGGAAAACAAGAATCTGTGACTATCAAAGGAAGAGTGGTTAGACTGCTACTTATATACATAGATCGATGAAATTTTCCTTGCATCCTTCCCCACTGAGTTGTATGAGTGGATCGCAAAGCTAGTAGATAGCCAAGGAAGGTGTAAACTTGACAAACCTATTGTGTGGACTCTAGAATTGGTGCACAGACTGGAAGCATCGGGACATAAGATCACACACGCTGTCGATCACTAGCTCAATTGAATCGTAGGAGGATTCATCACCGAATTCGTGGTAGATACTTTAGTCAATTATAGCGAGGCATAATGACTCTTCCTCAAAGGACTGTGAGGTAAGTATGTTAAATATTTAAACACTTGCATTAAAATGATATTGTGTGAAAAGCAGGTTATGTGAATAAATTGATTTTTGGGGTTGCACAAAGTGGAAGAATCTACAAAAACAAAGGTAGAATAAAACTAGAAACTAGCCCCTTGATTTCACCTCCATGAGGGGGTGAAGAAGAGTTCATGAAGGTATCACCAAGAAGTGCAATCAATCTGATAAGACAAAGAATTCCACGCATACCACCCCACCCACACCACTGTAGTTTCACCATCTTCACCCTCGTCTTCGCCCATACCACCTCCGCCACCACCGCAAAGTAGTATGGGAAGTGCGATAAAGCTACTAGTATTCAAGGGAGTAGGGAATGAAGATTCGGATCAATTTTGGTTCGTGATAAAAGTGAATGGGAAGCACAGGGAGTCATGGATGACAATATAAAGAAGGAAATGCTAGTCAGTGCTCTACAAGATCGCGCACTAACTTGGTACATTAAGTATTCAAATGACAATCTGAATGCAGGGATCGTAAATATCCAAGTGGCGTTAAAGAAAGAATTTAGTAGGCCAAAGTCGGAGGCACAGTCAATCATTGGGTTCAAGGAAATCACAATGCTACCATGCGAGACCTCATGGGAGTTGGATCAAAGACTGAAGTGCACAATTCATGAAGCAAACATGATGTTGACAGATGGGCAACATCGCGAATGGTTTGTAGCATCGTTAAAACCGCATCTATGGAATGCATTGTCGCAACAGAGGTTAAGCACTCAGGCCGAGGCCTTGGAAGTCGTAATGAGATTGCACGAGACCCCAATATAAGATCCTAACTTGGGAGTGCAACAAAATCACACGCAGTTGAAAAACTTGTGCCTGGAGATGCATAGTTGGAAACAGGATAGGATAGTCTACCCAGAGATGTGCGATGAGGTATGGTGCTTAAAATGCAAGGGCCAAGGCATGACAAGGACCACTTCCCAGTGTTCAAAAATTGCCTTGCGGGAGGAGGGCCAATCCCACTAAGACCGGAGGCACAAGCAGGACCAAGCATGGTGCCTGCACTATCGTGCATGATATGTCAGATAGGAGGAAAGCATGCTATAGATAACTGCCATCTATTACAGAAGTATACACAGAATTCACAACAGTTGTTCTGTAATTTCTGTAGGTCAATAGGACATGATGAGCGCACCTATAGAAGTTATGAGCTGATAATGGATCGAAATCCTACCTACAGAGTTCAGGCCAAAACACGGTCACTCGATCAAAATGTAGGAATGGCATGCACCGGATTTTAGGGGCGCAGACGAGGCCAACATGGAGGGGGACTAGGAAGAGGTTGTGAGCAACTGATATATTACAATTGTGGAGGGCCAGGGCATTATGCTAGTGATTGTATGAATCCAACGTGACCATCATGCTTGTATTGTACGTTGTTTGATCATGAGATGGAGTACTGTCCCACACTGATAGCGAGGTTGCGAGATAAAGGAGAACTCAAACCTCCCTCGACTCAGAACTTGCAAATGATGAAGTTTGAGCTGCACGAGGAAGACCCTAACGTAAACATCGTGCTCTGAAGTGGAATTACGGCAGGAGATGACAAAGACAGAAACTTGAAGAAAGTACCTGGGTTCGCAAGGCTCCAATGAAGGAACCAGAATTTGATTTGGAGTGTGCTAAGGAGACTTTCATGGAAGCTAAGAGGAGCTTCGCTAATGCCTCCACTTTAGGAAGTAAAGACATACTGGAGCTGAAAATGGACCCATCGATGCTCACTACGTTCTTGGAGGCATGCATGAAGCTGTTTTCTGACAACAAGGCTATAAAGGGGCTACAAGAACTCATAACTAGATGTGCTGGGACTGTGCCAGGAGAACCACGCATAGTCTGGAAGCTCGAGAAGCACACGATGAAAACATGAAGGGAGATGGGATTGACTGCACAGATTGGGGAATATGAGATGGACCATTGATTTTGGATATAGGATTGGACGCGAACATCTTGCCAATGTGGACATGGGCAAGCATGCATTGCAATGGTCTCCTATCTAGCTGTGAATGGCGAACTAGCAAAAGATCCTACCTATGGAGAGATTGCAAGGAATCACAGTAGATATCGAAGGAGCAAGCGTGCTAGCAGATTTTGAAGTGATAGAGATTGTTGATGACAACAATCCCTACCTCGCATTATTGGGAATAGATTAGGCCACTGACATGAATGGAGTGATAAATCTAAAGAAGTGCAAGGTGATCTTTGAGAAAAAGTCTCTACGCATAGTGGTACCTTTAGACCCTGCAGAAGGATTGCGCTACACGGAGCCAGTGCGCGACTATGATAATGACGATGATTTGGACTACATCTACAAGATAACCACGTGGGAGAAAGACTGGGTAAATCCAACTACGGATGTCCAAATCTCATGGGAGCGCGAAAGCTCTTTCACATAAGATTCTGATGAGGAGATAGAACGATGGCAAAATCGATTACACAAGGTAACCACGCTCAACTTTAACATGATGATGAGGTCGTTGTGCTGCCTAGCAACAAAGGTAAGAGATCTGCCTATGTATGATGGGTTAAGCATGGTGGATGACTTCCTGAATAAATTTGAAAGAGAAGCACTGGAACAACAGTGTTTAAACGCTCTGAAATGGGTATTGCAAGCTACGCCTGCAAGATGGTGGGGTATGCACCAAAGAAGTTTTGAGGATTGGCATGACTGCAGAAGAATGATGTGCACACGATTTGGGAAGCCTCTAATCTGATTAATAGACAAGATAGTCGGACAAAATGGCCCGCGCACCCACCTATTCGGGTGGATACAGGCATATGGTGCGAAGCCTGCACAAATGCACACAGTCCTCATGATAGGAGACACGATCAGTAAGCAGGTGCGGGTAAGACAATGGCATGAACGACCCCTCTGGTTGGGACCACGAAGTATGGAAAGACAAAGTGCATAGAAGGATATCCATGTAGAATCCTTTAACAAAGTATGCGAAGCACTAAACAAGGTCCACAATGCAAAGTGGACTAACTGGGACCTGCACGTACTAGTGGTTATATGGGCTTATAGGACTGCATGCAAGAAACTAACCGCGTAGGCACCACTAAGGCTGGGGCATAAAGCAAACATTGTAAGCCTTATAGTACATGAAAAACTTATATCGTACATGATAGCATTGGTAGATATGATGGCTCACGAAACCTTGGAAGAATAAATCCAACAGGGAAACTCTAGGCCCCAAGAACTTGAGGAAGAAAGGGTATGATCAAGGAAGAAAAGTGCTCTGGTAGACACAGAATTCAAGAAGCTGAAGGATGAGATAAAGGAATATTTTCTCAGTAAAAAGGCCAGGGTGATAAGGTAGGATGCGCACAATCACGAGTAAAAATTTGAGGCCTATCGCCACGAATTGATCAGTTTAATGCCTTGGCTTGGACTGCACATTAGTAAGAGAATTGACCAGGGTAGTGTGTTGCCAATGATAAAGTTTGCAATGCCACCTGTAACAAAGAAAGGTGGGTATTTTCTGGGAAACATGATGGATGATAGGATGAAACTTTACACAGGTGGTGCAACCACCTGACTAGCTGAGGGAATTATAGCCTTAGCGCTCCAGGCAGTTGAAAGGAAGTGTGGGACTATAAACTACTCTACCCGGGATCTGTGTGATGTTGGAGTTGCATGCAGAAGCAAAGAGTCACAAGGTCCGGGACCACACATGGGGGGTTGCACTACCATGCAAGTTGGCTAGAAAGTGATCGTTGAAGTCGCTATTCACGATGGGATGCTTGACTTGAGACCAAATGGAGTGGGGGGTAGGCATTTAAGACACGATTTATGGGAAAGATTTGGGAAAATCTGCCGCCAAGGGAGCATTAATGAATCGGATTTGGGGGGAACAATCGAATTCAAATTCAAAAAGTGATATAAATTACAAGGGGTTTCCCAACAAACAACACTTGGTCATTTGTGAATTGAGTGATTGAGAAGAGCCCTATTTGTTTTGTGACAAGCATTGATTGAGCCCTCGAGTTCACGAGTGATAGATTTCTGGACAGACACGATGGCAATAGTTGAGGATGTTATGGAAATAACTGAATTTACCACCGAAGAGGCCATGCATGCCCTGACTGTGGGGGATGCTCGAGGGTTGTGGTGCAAATCCTGAAATCACCGCGCATGCCAAGACCCAAGAAGGACAAACAAGCGATGGTTCTCATACGTGTGTCCCCGCAAAACTTGTTTTGCACCAAGCTGTCTGGAGGACAAGGGGAAAGCCATCACTATAGAGACCGATGAAGATGAAGAAGACCTGAAGGACCTAATTATCAAAGAAGATGAGGACGAAGGCATGGAGGAGGAAACTAAGCCTGCGCACCCCCCGACAAAGCTGCCTACCTATGTCTCCTTGTGGAAAGGGAAGGCTAAAATGCGCAAGGACCTTGACGATACCAAGAGCTTGCTCCAGACCCCGCTCCTACTAAACAACATTATTTTTTAGGGCACACACCTAGGACGGGTACTGAGCTTAAAATTTGAATATTGGCACCTCGCTGACCATGCAAAGTTCCCACACCTTGAGACCTCGCATGTCATGAAGCCCAAGAAGAACATCGCAGTGGGGTTTACAGAATTAGAGCCACTAAAGTGCTTGCACCGAGTAGAAAATGTTGGGTTACTTCACCTACTCTGGGCATTGCATTTCCACCATGCCCCAATAACCATTTTTGTCATCAGGCAGTTGCTCTTCCTGGTGCATGATGGGTGTTTATGGATGGAGGAGACCATCCCCATCACGGAAGACTTGATTCACCACATTACCCTAGTACTGCGCAAAGGCAAGGACCCTGTAGACATCTCGGAGGGGAAGAGCAGTGACTTGGCCATCACGGAGGCCATAA
The DNA here is from genome assembly GCA_000404065.3 of Pinus taeda. NCBI lineage: Eukaryota > Viridiplantae > Streptophyta > Pinopsida > Pinales > Pinaceae > Pinus > Pinus taeda. The sequence goes on from APFE031045516.1 coordinate 253,457, forward strand.
AGAAGAAGTACAAGCTAACAAAGAAGAAAAGGGCTACACCATATCCAACAGCAATGACAAAGCAGTGAAAGTGGCGACCCAAATACTGGCTGGTCAGGTTATGCACAAGTGCCGCACAAATGACGTACCCGCACCAGTGGTAGCATTGGCTGAGCAGTGCGCGGAGGGGGTCCAGTTTAAATGGCCTAAGTTCCTCTGCAAGGAGTTCCTGGAAAATTGCCGTGAGGCCCAGGAACAAGGCAAAATATTCCACTATGCTTGGCTTTTGCTGTCCATAGTTCTTGTGGTCGGGGAACTACCGGAAGATATTCAATTCCCCATAATTGACAGGGATTTGCAAGAGGCTGCAAAGTACGCTTCTCTCTGAACTACAAAGGATACCAATAGGATCCGCGACAGTAAAATTTTCTGGGTGTTCATGGAGATGAACCTTAGAATGGGGATCAACTACAAGCCGTGGTTGTCGCCCACTGTCTACAACAGCCTGCAGACTTTTGTATAATTTAAAGCAAACATCCATAGCATATACATCAGAGTGCGCAAGGACCCAACCAAATAATGGAGGAAGCTTTCCTTTGTAGCCACAGACGATGTCATATTTAACATCCCGGAGACATGGCCGCCGGAGTGGCACGCCCCAAACATCACGGAGATAGAGAAGTCGATGACACAGAGAAAGAAAGAAGAGGGAAAACTGTGCATCGCAGAGTTGGCAGAAAAGAGAAGGAAGGAGGCAACGACAACAAAAGCATGAGATGTTGCACAAACAACAACTAAATAGGAAAAGGCCGCTGCAGCAGTAGCAGCACAGGAGGTAGCCGCAAAGACACGCGAGGGCCAAACGTCGCCTTCGCATGGGTGGGAAGCAGAGGAAGAAGAGGGAGGCGCGGATCCACAAACTGCATCAACAGAGTTGAAGCACCAACACCCAACCAAGAGGAAGGGGCTGTGCAAGAAGGTCAAGGCATCGAAGTTGTCCATTGATCCAATCACCCTAACCAAGAGTGGTTTGCATGACATTGGTGAGATAGTGTGCGATGTCATCTCCGAAGCCCTCTAAACTTTCATGCAAGAGAACCAGACTATGTTGCGGGTCCTTAGAACGCAACTATAGGAGTTGTGGGTTTGCCCTCCTCCAGTTGGTACCCTTTCAACTAGCCTTGTAGTCGAAACAACAGCAGCAAAACAGATGTTGCATGCTTGGGTGACAAATACCATAGTGCTACTAGAAGGGGAACTAGTGACAAAAAATGAGGCCGACAGGCCTACGGTTAGTGTGCTGAAGGGTCTCGGTATCAATATGGCTGCACTCCTGTGGGAGATCTTATATGTTCTACAGGATGGGATAACTACAGAGTTGCAAGCTAGGGAGAGCCGCACCCTGCAAGTCCTCAGCAAGTAGAAAATCAATATGGAACAGTTGAGCTTGCAGTGCGACGAAGTGGTGTTGCAGAATCGACAATTGGTACAAGTAATCGATGAAGCTTGTCAAAGCATCCGGGAGTTGGCCATCCCAGCAGACACTCTAGCAGAGGTGTGCATCCATAGGTTAGCAGCAGGGGTACGTGAGGCGTTGGAGGAAATGACAAAGGTTCAACTAGAGCTAAACCTTCAGATCACCAAGCTGTGGTTAAAGGCGCAGTCGTCCACCCCTTCGGAAGTCAGAGAACAACACGGTAGTGCTATTACAATGGGACTAGACGAGATTTGTAGTGTAGTGTGAGACTGCACCAGCATGTTGGAAGAATCATTTCAGGTCCTCACAAATCTACAGGAGGAACCAACATCCAATGCTTAGAGACAGAGGCACGATAACTCTAATAGTAGTATGACAACGTCAAAAGAACTACACAGACGATGGCCCTCAGTTAGAGGCTTGCAAGGATGCAAGAGGCCAAAGCGTTGAACGAACATGTGGACGCGGCACAACACAAGGAAGCAGTCCTAAAAGTGCACGTTTAGCCTTGGATCAGAGAAGCCTTCACCATCACAACATAAATTGAAGGCAAGCTCACACACATGCAAGGGATACATGCATAGATGCGGAGAAGCACTTCTGACACAGTGGTCTTGGAACTACACATGTAGCAGATCCAATAGGTAGTGGCTTAGTGTGATGTTGACCTTGTAGCAGTTCGAGCAGAGTTGGAAGGACTTCACGTGAAGATTTTCGCGCCGATAGAGTGACTTGAGGGCGAGTCACGATGTTTGTGTTGGGGGCCTGTTGGGCATGGAATCCCCCCAAGGTCGATTTTGGGGTTTAAAGCCCAAGTTTGACCGAATATTTTTGTAAAAGCTCCACGAATTGCGGGCGTGAGGTGCGAAATCATAATATAGTCACAGGGTTGTCCGCCCTAGTTTTTGTAATGTAATTTCGGTTGGATATACCTACCCATGGTTCACAGACCATGGGATTGTATAAATAGGGTGAGGCCCTAAGTAAAGAGGAGAGTGAAGATAGAGTAGAGGAACATGAGAAGTCTAAGTGATTGAGTGAAAGTGTAAAGTGTGTCCTTGGGTCATAGAGTAGGGAAAGGCTCTGCAGTTGAGTGCGCAGAGGCCTAGTAGTCCGTAGCTGAGTGCGCGGACCCCTACAGCTGAGTGCACAGGGCAGGTCAAGTCTATAACCATTGAAAGAATCAATAAAGAGAAAGTTTACCATATTTATGTGCATCTTTTCTTGTTTTAATACATGATCAGGTATAATTTGCAAGAATATTGTTTATATGCTACACAAACCTATTTGAATGATTTGTATAACTAATTATAACATAATACATCCAAGCACGCGAAGGTAATTAATTGGTATAGGAAGATAAGTAATATCTTGGGTAATAGCGCAGAGCGTGGCTCTAGCAGCACAAAAGCTCCACAATCCCTTGTTAGGGCTGTGCGAAGGTAGTGTATTAGGGCATGAGGAATAGGGAAGTGGACGAAGTGACCTGCGCATAGGGACAAACAGTGACACCATTTGAACTTCTCTGACATCTTAAGGGTGCAGAAAATTGGTTCTAGTACCCTCCCATACTACTTCCAGTGAGACCTCAGTCCACACTCAGTGGATTGTTTTTGAAAGGGCCAGTGGTATAGGGATTTGTTTGGCTAATTAACCTCGAGCCTGGGTCAAGCCCCAACAGGCCAACACCCTTAGATGACATGGAGGTTGTGGACCATTTCTTTACACTCCCTTACTTCTGGTTGGCCCACGAGGTATTAGTGCCCCGTCACTTCACACTTATTCATCTCGACGCTCTCCTTGGGCACTCCTTTTACACCTTTGAGGTGGGGACCAATGCAACACATCATCCCATCCCCATTACCCCGAGGATAATATTAGTTTTCCACATCACTCTATTGTGGCACCCTAAAGGTCCCATTGACCACTTGTCTCTAGCGCCAATAGAAATTGGGCAACAGCCACACTTTGCGGACCCCACCATCCATTAACAAACCCAACGTCCATTGTTGATCTAGAAGATCAACCTACGTAGACATCATGGGGGGGTGCGCCAAAATCTGGATAGTTGATCTGAAAAGGTAGATCAATAGTGTGTGCGAGGGGTGCCCTCCCCGTTGACATGAACCCAAAGGGGGTGCGCACACTTCCATTATTCAGTGGAGATCCTACACTATCTGATCAATGAACATGGTCCCATCTCGATAACTATTTCATTATAGGCCCTCAATATGGCTAATAAGCAATGCCACCTTCCACTTTGGTCACAATAACCAATCCTAAGCCGACACATCATCCTGATGCTCGTCCACTGCTCCCCATTTCACACCCCATAGTGGGGACCTCTCGAACATGTCATCCCAGTCCCAACACCCTAAAACTCCTTTAGTATGCGCCTCTTGGACTTCTAGGGTCGAGCATCTAGGATGCATGATCCCAACCCCTTTGCCCCTATAAAATTTGTGTGTGTGTTTGTGTATATATATATATATATATATATGCTCATAGCACCTCGCCATGACAAGACTTGTATGGATACACATATGGATATGTATATATGTCCAACTCAAGGCCATTGTGTTACAAATTCAGAAGGACTCATTTCAAACAAAACTATAAATCGCATTCTCTCACAAACCCATTGTGGCTCGAGTATATAATTCAGTGCAATAATGGAGCTAGGCCTTTTAATTAAACAATGAGAGCATGGTACGTTTATCATCTATTTCAGCTCAACCAGTGAGTTAAGAGGTAATTTACTTATCATAGGTTAAAATATCCCTTCCAGTGCTCGCCTCCACTGTCAACCCACTTAAAATTACATAGTACGCACAACATTGTTACTAATCCACACACACACACACACACACAAAGATATATATATATATGTGTGTGTGTGTGTGTGTGTATACATACATACATACATACATATACATACATACATACATACATACTACATAATACATATACATATATTATATTATATATTATATATATATATATATTATATATATATATATATATATATATCCTCGCATACAGAGTAGTAGACCGTATGTGCAGTCATACAACCATTTTAACAAAGTTTCCATTACTTTAATCACATTTATGCTCCATTCATAATTTTAATCAATTTAGTGCCATGATCAATTGTTAACCAAGGTTCTCCTATCCAATATAGATTATTCTAAGATGGAAATATAGTGATCATAAGCTTTTCTCAGTTAATATTGCATTCATTCAACTAGAATGAAACATTCTTTCATTAAAATAAAAGGTGTACAATAATGCTTACCTTAAAAAGATATCGGAAACTGAGTCTCAAAAAAATACTCTCCACCCAACCATAAACAGTTGCAGCCAAGTCATTTTCAACTATCACCCACGAGCCAAATTCTAGAGACTAAGGGGCTTGCTCGAGGGATTAAAACATCAACTACTAGCTGAAATAGGGAATCGAAAGGACCTCCTTCCTCCACCCACAAACCACTTGGTAGATCAATGGTGCACAGGGAATCTAGAGGCTTCCACTCCACCCAAAGACACACAAGGAATCCAGAGACCAATTGTCTCCACCCAAGAATGTCAAGGGAATCCAAAGAGGCAATTCTCCACCCTAAACACAGTGTTCCACCCACTCTGAAGAATCCATAACCCACTGTAAAATCACAGTAAGAAAGGCTTCGTACGTCCTCCCTCCAAGAATCCAAGGACACAATCTTCCACGCATGCCATCAGGAGAATCTAGAGAAAGGCCATCTCCACCCTCTGGCTGTGACAGGGACTTGAGAGGCATTTTTTGTCACCAAGGAGAGACCATATTCATGCTAGTCATGTTAACCAAAATAATTCTTGTCTTCTCTTCTCTTATGAAATTTTCCTTCCTTTCTTTCCTGTTGAATGTTGATCCTCCTCTATCTCTTAAATGAGTGTGTGAATTAGTGTGTAAGTGAATGTGAATCCTCCCTAAGGTCGAACTGCCTCTTTTCATTCTCTTGTGCAGTGTTTGATTATCATTGTCCTAGTTGTTAGCACGACAAATATTCATTAATTTTGGTCCTCCCTACGTTGTGAGTGTTCTCTAACACAACATGGTTTGTGTACTTATCTTGCGGTCCCATTGAATTCAGAAAACCAGTTCATTAAACACACCAACCAACCTTTAACACTTGTCAAAAACAGTTCACATTTTCCTGCACAAGGAAAACTTGATTGCTACAAGCAAGCAACCTCCTCAACTCTAGAAATATGTGTCACTATGACTCAATCAATTTTATTTTTCTTTTAAAAAATATTTACATTGCATTTTTCATGAGGAAACGAGGGTTTGGACTATCACAAACCCCTCCCCCTTGAGGGAACATCGCCCTCGGTATTCTTTCTAATCATATACAACACATCGAACAAAGTAAAAAAACATATTTTTCATGGAGATTTATATGTACGTCTCTATACAATATATAAAATGATATATACATTTGCTTCAACCAAAAAACAAAAATGGGTAATTGGACTTCATGGCATCATCCATTTCCCACGTGCCTTCCTCTAGCCCAAAGTGCATCCATTGCATTTTGACTTTCTCTATGGCTCGATTCTGAAGCATGAGACTCCTCCAGTCTAGAATGAACAATGGCTCTATCTAGAACTATCCCTATGATTCCACCTATAGCATAGACCAATCAATCACATGATTATAATCTTGTACATATATTTTAAGAAAAGAGACATGGAAAACATTTTGAACTTTAAATGATGGAGGTCAAGCCACCTTGTAGGCCACTAGTTCGATCCTTTCAAGGATTTCAAAAGTCCCACAATATTGTGGTGCCAACTTGGCACATGACTAGATCCTTAATGAACTCTTTTGGGGTTTGATCCTTAAATAAATATGTTCCTCAACTTGGAACTCTTTATGCACCCTATGTCAATCTACATATATTTTATGCCTATCATGTGCCACCTTTAGTGTTTTGTTTGATAATTTTAATTTGCAGCTCCATTTACATGAGCATATCAGGCCCAATAAGGACCCTGTTCACTAAATCACTCCAGTTGATAGGAGTCACTTACAACTCCTCCCATACAATGCCTCAAATGGACTCATTTTTATCAGTTCTAGTTATCAATTGTTGTATGTTGATCTGAACTTAAACATGAATGCAACAACTTACAAATATAATCATAAACACAGAGATAGTGCAAAAAAACACTTCATTTCATTAATAGAAAAATATTGAACTATGCTTACAAACAGAATGGAGACAAGATAGCTCGAGTGATGGTAGCTTATCTATGATAATAGATGTGGTAGCTACATGCCTCTAAACTTTGTTACAATGAGGCTCAAGGGCCTATTTATTATTGGAAAAGATGACAAAACCCTAAACAACCAAAACCCTAACCCCAGGAGATGTAACACCAAGCTTTTGTGGGCCCCATTTGGGGTAGTTGGGAAACCAAGTTCCTGGGGTCATAACTTCATCATATTATCTCCATTTGGCACGTACAATACCTTGTTGGAAACGTCTCACCAAGTACAATACGTTTCGTTGCAATGAACTGCTAAAAATAGTAAATGCTTAAATGGACAAGCAAACAGATGAAAATGACTAGGGGGTCTAGGTGGAATAGGTGGGTGGCCACCAATATCCACCTAGATCATTCCTTCCCCCTTAGGAAGAAATGGTCCCCATTGCGTGCAGAGCATCCTTGAGGTGAGGAAATTTCTGTTGAACCTAGTCCCTAGTGAACCACCTGCCCCGGTGAAGGAGTTGGCTTGCTTTGACAACTCAATATAATTGTGTCCTCTATTGGTGATTGTTCTTGATCTGTGTGTTCATGATCTGATCAGTTGTGCAATGTTCGATGCAGTCTGGGTTGAGCTCTATTAGTGTGAGATGTTATGCAATGTCAGATGTGTCCAACAATGGTGGAAAGTATGGTCAAAGAAGATCTACATTGAACACTGAGTGCAGACCAAGGAATGGTGGGATGCTGAGCTTGAAGGCATTGCCGCCGACGGCCTTGGTGATGGTGTATGACCCACATCAAAGTGGGAAAAGCTTATGGTGGGGTCCAACAAGGTGCTCCTTCTGAAAATGTAGCCAAACTTTGTCGCTCACCAAGAACTTGTGTGACACTCGATGCTGATCATGGCGTTGCTTGTACTTATCACTGGTTTTTTCCAATATATCATGGACCTGTTGGTGGATGTGTTGAATGCACTCAATGAAGTTGTTAGCCCTTTCAGCTTCAGAATGAATGCGAGTCGAATCTACCTGTGTGGTTGTAAATGGTATGGCCACATCAATGGGGCATAATGATTGAAATCCCAACCCTACCAGAAAGGGGTTGTGGCCTGTTCAGATGTGGAGAACTTTGTTGTAATTATGTTGGACGTAGGGGAGACTTTCATACCACGTGCGTGGATGCTTCGAGTTGTACATGTGTAGAATGTGTATGATCATCATATTGACAACCTATGTTTGGCCATTAGTTTGGGGATGGAAAGTCATTAACTTAGTAAGTTTTGAATCCAACATCGATTAGAGACTTGACCAAAATGAACTTAGGAGTTTTTGGTCCCAATCTAAGACAATGGACTGTGGGATCTTAAAGTGTACCCACACTTGCTCAAAGAATAGCTTAGCAGTGTCCTTGTTGAGCTAATTTATGTACCTAAACTAACATAATAATTTCTTATCAATCCGGGTTGTTTATGCTTTGAGGCAAGTTCACTATATGTGAAGATCAGATATAATCAAACCTTGAAAGATAAATTATTCAAAAGCTTGAAGCAATACATCCTACAACTCTAATTCAATTAGTTTAAAGTAGAGGAAAAATATTGAGATGTTTCTTGACTCAAGAAGTCCACCTTTGCCTCAACTATCACTTAGTGAATCAAAGATTAAAATCAAGAACTTAAGATGGATAAATTGTTAATGAAAGAAGCTCTTAACTTAAGAGACACATAAAATATTTCATCATAATTTATTCATCTCAATACCAAAATCACAATAAGAAACTACTTGCATGCAAACCAAAGAAACTAGTTGTAATTCATCATTTTAGTAGAAGAGATGCTCAACTTGAACACTTGTGTTTCTTCAACTTAATAAACTGATGAATAAGCTAAGAACTAAAGAAATCAATCACCATGCATGAACCATAAAGCAATCTGAAATAAAGCTTTGAAAAACCAGTTCTACACTAAACAGATTACAAGAAATGAAACTAGTTAACAAGGAAGTGTACTTAGCTTGGAGTGGGGGCCCTTCACCCTTGCCTTGCACACTTGAGAAGTGATATCAGAAGCTCAAATCAATTACACATCCATAGCATTGAGCAGAAAAATAATAATAGCACAAGTCTTCAAATTAACTCCTCAATCCAAAAGTGTCACAGCATAAAAGTATAATAAGTCAATAATAAGCCATCAAAGTTGTGGCTCTTAAATAAGAAGTCTCATGAAACAAACTGATCTACATTCACTCTAACAAAACCATCTACTCTAATCCATCTATCCAAGTCGAATTCACTACTCCCATCCCAAGAAATATGACTAATCCCATGGAATCTCAAAACTGCCCTATTTCCATGGGATTTCTGAATGACTAGTCATGATTGACTAGCACCAAATGGGCCTAATAAAGCTTGTTCTGTTTGAACCAAGCATAGGTGGCTTAGTCCTAGTTCCCAATATTTCCATTCATGTATTCAATTCGTGCCCGTGTCCTGCAACCACATCAACCATAGAGTGATTACGGGAATTTCTGAATCTGCCAAATTTGCACTTAAAATCAAACTTTCATAAAAACTTTAGAAATTGACAAATTAAAGCTAAATACCTAAATGGATATCAAATATACATCAAAATGGAATGAATGAAGTGAAAATGGATGACAAATAGATGGTTTAGTAAGTTTCTTAGAGCAAAATAAGACCAAAACTAAGGCCCAACAGTCCTCTACTGTGATACTCTTCTTATAGGCTGCCATGATGGCCATATTAGAGAATATGTCGACGACCACGAAAATGCAATTGTCGTCCTGGTTAGTAGAAGGAAGGCTCAACATGTAATCCATGGAGACAGATTCCCAAGGCCGACTAGGAGTAGGTAGAGGAGTATACATGCCTTTCTTCTTGATGGTTGGTTTGGAAATGGCACAGGTGGTCCAAGATCTAATGTACTTCCCAACATCCTAATGAAGTTTCGGCCAATACAAATACTTGTACAATACCGCCATTATTTTCTCTACTCCGAAATGTCCATTGACCTGACTATAGTGCACGTCCCAGGTCATCTTGGCACGCTCACTTGAAGGAACAAAAATGTGTCCTAGGTGGCATAACAGTGCATCCTGAAGGTGAAAATTTGGAACTTCCTTCCCTTCTAGGAGTGTCTGGTATATGTTTTGTATCACTCTTGTAAAGATGCAACCAACCCGATGTCTCGTGCCCATAAGAGTCGAGCACAATGATCATCGCCATGACTGGTGGTGGGCTGAGGCAATCAGTAACGTTATTGGTGTTTCCCTTCTTATAGTTAATGTTAAAATGGAACTGTTGCAGATAGTTGAACCATATTTTATGGCGATCGTTCTGCAACTTCCCTTATGTCTGTATGAACTGTAGAGGTTTGTGGTTTGTGTGGATGATAGTTTCCTTCTCCATAATGTAATGCTTCCATTGATGGCAGGCCTACACAATGGAATACATTTATTTGTCATAAGTGGGGTACCTTCGGACTGTGTTTGAAAGTGCCTCACTTTGGTAATCCACTAGATGCCCATGTTGAGTAAGAATCACACCAATAGCATAGTCGAAGGCATCTGTCTCAATCTCAAATGGTTGTTGGAGGTCTAGTAATGTGAGAACAGGTGCAAAACAGAGGAAATTATTCAACTCATAGAACACTTTTTGTTGAGTTTTTGACCAAAAAAACTTGACTTTCGCCCTACCCTTGGTGACTTGATTTGAAGGCCAAGTGATATGGGAGAACCCCAACATGAACCTATGGTAGAAATTGGCAAAACCCAAAAATTGATGGAGCTTTGTTAGAGTGGTTGGGGTTGGCCAATCCCGAATAACTTGTATTTGTGTTGGGTCCACATGTACAACCTACTCATCAATGATGTATCCCAAATATTGAACCTAGGTCAGGTCAAAGGTGCATTTCTCCAAGTTAGTACATAGCTTGTGTGGTCACAGGGTTTGAAGGACCTGTCGAATATGGTGGAGGTGCTCTTCCTAACTCTAGCTAAATATTAAGATGTCATGATGGAGGGCTCGATAGGCACCTAGTGATAACCTAACTCCAAGTCAATCTTGCTGAAATATTTGGCCCCTTTGAGCTGGTCTAAAAGGTTATCAATCCACAGGATTGGATAACTATTCCGGACTGTGATCTTGTTTAGTGCCCGATAGTTAATATAGAGCTTCTAGGTCCCATCCTTCTTCTGTACCAATACAAGCGGGCTCCCACAAGGTAATGAACAAAGCATCGATAGATCGGTCCATTGGGTAGCAACAAGCCTGGGGTCAGATCAATGGAGTGCTTGACCTGACAGTGGAGAGGTACCCTTGTGGGTGAGGTGAAAATATATGTGTACTCCTCCACGACCTTGTCCATCTGTTGTTGTTGTGTAGAGGAGCCCTGCTTGGAAGCTATAGCCACAACCTTCTTCTTTCCCTCGGAGCGAATCATAAAGAAAACAAATTTCCTAGCATGGGAAATGATATTACTGAATTGCTTTGCAGTGATCAAAGAGATGGCAGTAGGCGGGGCTACCTCCGATATCTTGTACAACTTACTAGCCAAAGTAATAATCATAGAGTGAAGTCTAAACTCATATACATCATGTCTCTTCCATAAGTATGGTTTTCCTAACAATACATCACAAACTTCAAGAGGAGCAATGTCACACAGTACCTCATCTGTGAAGGCTTGATGCTGTAGGGAAGGCGATAGTGCTGGCTGACGCAAATATGTCATCCTTGGCGAAGCCACCTGATGTTGTATGGCTATGGATTTTTTGTAGTATTTAGGCCCATTTGCTTCATGACCTTTGTTGAAATGAGGTTCTTTTGTCTCCCATTGTTAACAATGAACTACAACGGAGAACCCTTCACCCACATTTGTTAGTGGAAGAGGCGTTCCCCCTCCTCTGGATCTTCAGGCTCAATCTTCTGGATCTTGGTGGTGGACACAGTGGCATTGGGCTCTGCATCATTGATGTTATTCCCTTTGTCATTTCCCTTATCAGATTTTGATTCAGAGTCATAACCTACATTTGATTCAAAATCCTTCAGCTTAGCCACCAATGATTGCTTAGCCCAACACTCACTTGTATTGTGAGTGGAGCTCTTATGGAACTCACACCATTTTACTGTGTCCTTCTTCATCTTCGTGGTGTTGTTATTTTCTTTCAATTTCAGTGGGTTGTCCTAGGTAGCCCCTTCTTGGCTTGGCCCTTTGTTATGTGGTTTGGGGGCACCTTTTCCTTGCTTTTGTTTTGTAGATCCAAAGTCCTGCTTCTTCTATTTAAACTTCTACTCAATCTTGACAGCATACCGATACATCGTGCCAAGCGAGGAAATGTCCAAGAATTCCATCTCATCCTAGATGTACTTTTGTAGATAGCCATGGTACTTGAGCACCAAATGCCACTTAGTATCCTTGATACGCAACTTCGTGCGAAGGGTATGGAAAATATTTTTGAACTCTAGCACATCTTGGTCCCTTCCTTGTTGTAGCATGGTCCACTATATGTATTTGTCTTCATAGATCATGACAAGATAATAGTGTTCCTTGATGGCGCCTCAGAAATAATTCCAAGTGGGTGCGACTAACAAAAGTGAGGGTTCACTCTTGTCCTTTTGTTCATAGTATGTTTCCCATCAGTCCTTGATGTGTGAGATGGCCTTGAGAAATGAAAAAGTAATATTTTCCCGATTAGAAAAGTCATGAACTAAAAAATATCCTTCCAACAGATTTAACCATTTATCTAAAGTGTCTACATATATTAGTTCTTTCAATATGGGAATATCGAATTTAACTTGTACCTTAAAAGGAGTGGCACCTCTAGAGTGGTTGCTGTATGAAGATGCATCGCCTGTGGGTAGCTGTCGAAGGATCAGGGAAACTTTATCCATTATCACATCCCTCTATCGCTCGAGGGCTTCCTAAAGAAAGATTTTGAAAGGATCTCCTACCCCCTCATATTTCTTTTATTCCACCATGGGAGGTTGCCAAGTTTTGTGAGGTTGATCTTACAATGGTTCAACCAGATCAAGCCCTAACTCCTTATATCATCACCTTGTTGGGGACACGCAAAGAAAAATAGAGAAAGAGAAGACTACTCTTATACCCTGATCTGAAATTAAACAGGAATGCAACAACTTACAAATATAATCATAAACACAGATGCAACAGAAAAACACTTCATTTCATTAATAGAAAAATACTCAACTATGCTTACAAACATAATGGAGATAAGATAGCTCGGGCAATGGTAACTTATCTCTGAGAAAATATGTTGTGGCTACATGCCTTTGAACTATGTTACAATGACACTGAAGGGCCTATTTATTATTGGAAAACATGAGAAAACCCTAAACAATCAAAACCCTAACCCTAGAAGATGTAACACAAAGAGTTTGTGGGCCCCTTTGGGGTTAGTTGGGAATCCAACTTCTCGAGGTCGTAACTTGGTCATATTATCTCTGTTTGACATGTACAATACCTTGTTCGAAAGGTATCTCTGAGTACTATAGGTTTCACCACATGCCCCTACCCATAGTTATGGACCTGCTGCAGACCCCAAAAATACGTCATTTAGGGGGTCAAAACTGCTCTGGAAGTTCAAGACTCGAAAAACTACAAAAATTAGTAAATGTTGAAAAGCCTGAAATGAACAAGGAAACATATGAAACTGACTGGGGTTCTAGGTGGAATAGGCAGGTGGCCACAAATATCCACCTGTATCATTCCTCCCACCTTAGGAAGTAATGGTCCCCATTGCATGCAGAGTCTCCATGAGGTGAGGAAATTTCTGTTGAACTTGGTCCCTAGTGAACCACTTGCCTTGGTGAAGGACTTGGCTTGCTTTGACAACTCGATATAACTATATCCTCTATTGGTGAGTGTTATTGACCTATGTTTCCATGATCTGATCATTTTTTCCCCGTTCCATGTAATTCGGGTTGAGCTCCGTTGGTGTGAGTTGTTTTGCAATGTCAGATCAGTCCAACAATGGTGGAAAGTATGGCTGAAGGTGATCTACATTGAACATTGGATGTTTAAAAAGTAACAATGGGATGCTAAGCTCAAAGGAATTGTCACCGATGACCTTGGTGATGGTGTATGGCCCATATTGAAGTAGGGAAAGCTTTCGTTGCGTTCGAGCAAGGCACTCCTGCAAATGTAGCCAAACTTTGTCAACCACCTAGAACTTGCATGTCACTCAATGTTGATCATGGCATTGCTTGTACTTAGAATTGGCTCTATCCAATATATCAAGGACTTGTTGGCATATGTGTTGTATGTGCTAATCATGGAATTAGTAAGTTCTGTATCCAGTGTCGAATAGAGACTTGACTAAAATTCACTTAGGAATATGGTGTCCCGATCTGAGACAATAGACTGTGGGATCCCAAAGTGCACCCACACTCGCTCAAAGAAGAGCTTAGTAGCGGCCTCTGCTATGATACTCTTCTTGCAGGATGCCATGGTGGCCATCTTAAAGAATCTGTTGATGACCATGAAACCACAATCGTTGTTGTGCTCAGTAGAAGGATGCTCGACATGTAATCCATGGAGATAGATTCCCAAGGCTGGATAGGAGTAGGTAGAGGAGTATACAAGACTTGCTTCTTGTGTTAGGTAAAATTTACTCGGGATAGAGTCAAAGTTGACTAGGTTAAACAGTGATGGCTTTGGGGCTCATGGTATTGTGCACCCATGGTTTTTTCCCTGTGGTATTGCATGTAATGGAGCTTATAAAAAACTGGGAAGAATTCGTTGTAATGTAGGCATAGAGGTGAGTGTTGAAGGCTCACTTGGCCATCTTGGCCAAGACTTTGGCCAAGGTTAATGAGATCTCATTAGGTTGGGTTTTTCCCTGGTTTTGGGGTTTTCCTGGATAAATATTATGTGTATAATATTTATGTGTATCGTTGCCAATTACCCTTACCCCCCTCAAAGTTTTTACCTAGGGAATTATTAACCTGACATCCCCCTATCACCTAGTTCTAGCCCAAACTTTACCGGTGATTACCCAGGGGTATGCATGCCTTACCAGGGGTTAAAATAGTATGCCCATTTACATGTAAAAAATAAATATTAACTCTGTTATAAAATTTTATTTTATTTCATTTCCTTGTTGTTTTTTATTTTATTATTCCTCTCTGTAAATCTTGGTAAATATCAATGATAATTTATCTCTCTATCGTAAATTTCTTAACATATTGATGTTTGGTTTAGAAATGGTGTAGGCGGTGTTGGATCTAATGTACTTCCCAACATCCTGAAAAAGTTTCGGCCAATAAAAATACTTCTGCAATACTGCCACTTTTTTCTCTACTCTGAAATGTCCAGCGACCCGATTGTAGTGCGCCCCCAAGATCATCTTGGCATGTGATGGGCCTCTCAATTAGACATAAATTAAGGCCCTTGCCTATAAATTAAACATAAATTAAGGTCCATCTAACCATCCTTCAGCATATTAAACCTCTCTTTCTGCATTATATAATTTATTTTTAACTTTAATATATTCATTAGGAAGGTTTATGAATATTTGGATATTTGTGCCTAATATTATTTATTTTTGCGGAATATTATGAGAATATTGGGTAGATTATGAAGATTTGTAGGCGGAGATAATTTAGGGACTTGTTCCCTACTATAGGAGGATCAACATTAAATAATAAATCAACAAGATATTATGGAATTATGGCACATATTGTGGAAATCCAATGATTGAGAAAATCTAGGAATGTGTTCCACTAATCAAGGGAACAGATCCACTAATCAAGGGATTTTGGTGAGGAAAGCTTCCTCCATTCATGGGGAATGATTCCTAATCATTTTGTATAAGTACCAAGTCGAATTTTCCTCTAGGGAATGATTAAGAAAATCTAGGAATGTGTTCCCTGCCATTTAATGTAGATTCCTAGTATTGGGGACTAGATCCAATAATCAAGGGATTTTGGTGGGGAAAGATTCCTCCATTCATGGGGAATTATTCTTAATCATTTTGTATAACTACCAAGTCAAATTTTCCTCTAGAGATACATTTTCTATAGTGTTCTTGTGGAGAGAACTTGTATTTTTGTAGCTCCATTGTGTTTCCTTGCGGGAATGTAATTCTATTGATGAAAATAATGAATATTTGTGTCATGTTTAGCTTCTAAATCTTCTTCTCCTCCATAGGTCTCTGGGTTTCCTTGGGCTTGGCCATCTTAGGAGCCTCAAATCCCTTTTGTATCATTTTCTTTCCTTCTTTTCGCTGCTTATTCACATGCATCTCTAGTTTTTATTTCTTTCTATTTATGCATTTAGTATTAATGAGTCCGGAGAGAGGACCGAGCAGACGAATATGAGGTGGGGAAATACTTCTTCACAACTTGGAAAATGACTAAGTAAAAAATAAGAAGAGGAGGTAAGGTAATTCCCCAAAATTTCATGAAAATGGACAATAGATAAATGACATGAATAATGATAATGGAGATAAGAGAGGGACAATAATGATATCTTTGACATATGATATTGTTTTATTTTTATTTTGTGAAATGTTGTATGAAGATAAGAAATTGGGACATAAAATGAGAAGATCAACAAGAGTAGTTTCTTTATTTCTGATGTCTTTTCCTTTCTTCTCTCTATTCAAAGGAGACATATTTCTCCACATAGATATATAGAAAATAACTAGGTATCGAGCTTCGTTGATGTGCACAAAATATGGGTCAACATTTGGCTCCAACTATGGATAGTGACCCATTTGGGTTATTAAGAACCTAGAATCTAACTAGTTTCCTTCTCCATTGGGCTATTTAGTTATTGATCATTAATTTTTCTTAGGTATTAAATTTAGCCACTCAATGCATTCACAACCTTTACCAACTTGTTCTTCAATGTTGAAAGAAGAATAAATTTAATATTACTATGTCATTTTCACCAAATCTAATGATTCATTAAATTATCACAGCCATATAAGATGGCCATAAAGAATTGGTTGATGAATGGCATATTCCATCGAGCCCAGAGATGTCCCCTATTTAATTTCCCATTTTCCACCCGACGCCTTATAACAATCTGATCATTTTTTATTTGACAACCCTTGTACTTCATCAGTTTTGTGCACTTGTTAATTTCCTCTCCCACACCCCATGAGATCCAACCATCCATTCTTATCATGTTCAATGGCAGTTACATTGTATCGGGTCTAAACTTCAACACAAGTTATCTCGGAAATTGGACCCAATGGATGGGACTCCACACATATCCTATAACGATATTTAATGTGATTAGAGGGAATTTAATTAATATGGCATATTTTATGTCAGCGTATTAATGACACATTCATATAATGTTTCTCCCCATTTTTTCCAACTTTAATTCATACTCTCTCTATTAGGACCTTATTTCCCTTACATGCAGTTTAGTTTATATCAGAAGCTTTTGTCCTGTATAGTGTGGCAAACTAGAATTACAATTTGAACAAGTTATTTCATAAATGCTAAGTAAGTACCTAATTTATCACCTTATTATATCTTTTTCATTTCAAGGGAAATTTATATACAACATTATAGAAATGTTGGAGGAATCAGCTAAGGAAATTTATATAAATGAATTAGCCCAAACTAGGGATACCATGGTGTGGAATACTAATATTCTAAATTTGAAAAGGACTCTAAGCATACCCTCTAAGATATTTTTCCAAGACGAATATTTGGTTAAGTTAGGAGTTATAGCAGTTGTTGTACTTTGAACTCATTTCAACCCAGACTCTGTTTTTCTTCTAGATGAATTTGTTGACTCTCAAACTAGGAATATTACCTCTACTATAACTGATCAAATTTGCTTATAAATGTTTAATGTCGCATTCACCAAAATATTAAATTTTCCCACCATTGATGTAGACATTATGGATAATAATTTCTATCAATATTTCATAATTTGGGTTGAAGATAAGAAACTCAAATTCTTTCGAAATCTACTCAAGGCCCCAACTAAAAACTATAAATAGAGTTACCCTCTTCCACCAACTTATTAAAACACTTTTTTTAAGACAGTGATTTCCTTTTTAGCCATGATTTTTGGTCTTTCAAACACCTTGCATATGAATTTGTAATGGAAGAAACCACACTCATGACTATCAGACATATAATGTCAAATCCATAGGAGGTGACCATCAATTTCCCTGGATATTTAGCTAGAAGCACAATTTTAGACCTTACTACAACAGGTCCATTCAAAGTCTGTAGGCACTGCAACTACTTAGTGAATGTGGTCCTATTTAACTACCCTTCATATTTTTTTTCTACACAATTGATAGAATGGTTCAAAGACAAAGATGGAAAAGAAAAAGAGATTTACAGTTAGATTGATATTTTGTGTCTTGACTGAAGGCTTGGAACCAATGTTTAATTAATAGACCATTTCCCTTTCTACCTTTGGATAAAACTATTAGAAGAAACCATATATAGGATATCATAAGAGGAAAGAATAATTTTATGGCTAACTAAGGAAGGCAATATCGGTAGCTAATTCCTTTTTCCTGACGATTTGGTCATTAGAATCTACAGTGTCAAAAAAGAACCTTGCTACCTCCCTAAATTTATTACTCCACTAATATTTTCTTATGAAGTGCTAAGAAAAAATATTATTGTGAATGATTTCCATTTTATTTCCACAAATAACATAAAAAAAATCTTTTTTATTTTTCCTTATGGAGTTTTCACTCTAATTACTAGACATAAGACAACTATTGATACGATTCAAAGAGAAATGCCATTTTTTAGCCTCGTACACGATATTTTTTGGAAATTTGATCCCCATGGAATCATTTCTAACTTAAATAAATATGTTGGTTCGTATGCTTATGGTCATGAGCCTATATTAGAAATTGAACACATGGCTAATGTTTTCCCTCTACTTCAGAATAGCAAATATCAGACAGATATGCAAGTGGCCACAGAAGAAAATGAACAAGAAATTCACAGAGAAGGGGAGACAAATAAAGTCACTATTTCAGGAATAGTTCAATCTAAAGATGTACAACATGCCCAACCTTTGACTCTATCACTAATAAATTCTTTGGAAAGAAAGCTTGGTGCATTGCAGCTAGAAGATATAAAACAAACAGTTAAGGAAATGGAAGATGAAGACAATAAGAATGAAGTTTTTGAGAGATCATAAAAACAAATATCCAAGGAAATCCAAAAACACGACGAATCATAGTCTAAAGACTCCAAAGAACAAGCATTAGTAGTTAAACATAGTTTTATTAAAGAAAATAATTGATTCTCTTACCACAAGAGGCATAGGTGGTAGAGAAGATCATTCTTGGTGAAATGACTCCCACTACAGGTCCAAGATTTATTTCCTCAACCTATTTATAAAGAAACATGTTCAATCTTATTGTGATACAACCAAAGGTATATGATAATAAAGGATTATTAGGTTCTAGAGAATCTTCCTTGGATATTAATCTCAACAAATTAACCAACTCTAATATGATCAATTGGAATAGACACGTTGAAGAAGTTGTGGCCAAAAGGTTATTAGATACAATTGCTAGTAATAGGAACTTGCAAGCCATGATTGAGAGGGTCACGGAAAATATCTATAATGCATGAGTGGCACTAAGAACTAAAGTCAATTGAATAAAATAGCTTGAAGACAAAATAATAAAAAAATAAGGCTAACCAAAGGATGGCAACCCTAATAGGAAACTATTGGAATAAAAAGATAAAGAAATAAAGAGTCTAAAGGAAGCTGCCAAGGTCCCTAATTATCATGACACTAATTTAATATTAGCCTAAGAAATAAAGGAAGAAATTGAGAAGAAATTGCAGGCTATGAAAAAGAACATTGATTTGAAAATGGTTCAACTCAAAAGTAAGAGGAAAAGGTAGACAAACTCAAAAAGGAGATTGAAGAAAGAAAAAACATCTTAACACAATTGAAGAATAAAAAAATGTTATAAATAAGGCTCTGGAAAAAACTACAATGGATGCAACATATTTACATAGTTCAAAGGTCTCTTAGCTCAAAACTTCAAAACTAATAGAAGATAAAAGAACTAGATTCCAAGAAAGAACAAACTGAATTACAATGGTTGTGACAAGTAAAAATAAAGGTTGAGATAATTGAGGAGATACAAACACTCTCAAGTAAAAGAAAGATGAGAATAAATCCCTTCAAGGAATCATAAAAATTACTTTAATGGGAAAATAGGTCTTAATCGAACCTAAGGAATAGACATGAGAAGAAATCGACTAGAAGATCTCATAATTTATATCATATGTCAAGATCCCATCAAAGTGTGAGAAAGTGATAATGAAAAATGCCAACATTGATGCCAAAAGTTTTTCTCCTCAATTGGAGGAAAGATTGAAGGATGTTTATCAATTTGTTGACTGCTTCAACTCACTTGAGAAAGAGACAATTAAGTATATGAACTTACCTGCTATAGACAAATGTATTTTTTCCCCTCTCCATGGTCAAAGAGAAACAAAAATCTCTTACAAATGAAGGAAGAGTTTCGAATGACCATGAAGTTTATCAATGATTTTAGAGCTAAATGGATTTCTTTGGAAAGATTTGGAATTCTTTATGGGGAAATGAAAATTGGCTAATTTCATAGAAATATTTCCAAGATAAGCTAAAGACTACTTGATAGGATTTAGGGTGTCTCTCTACAGTAAATTAAGGGGATATATCCACATAGTTAGTGATAAATTAACTTTACAGAGACTTTAGTATATCCATAATAATGGATAAGTCAATGCAAGGCCTCCCTCCGACACATTATCAACTCAAACAAAAGTTAATTATGGTTGTTTCCAAGTTTCAAAAAGTATTGTAGTTGTCACCTACAAAATGGGATCAAATTTCCTAAGTTAAAAAGCAGTTGAACTTGTGGGTTTTCTTAGAACAACCTATTATTACCAGATAGACAGTTCGTCTAATGCAATCCTTAGTGAAAGGTTACTAGGAATGGGTAGAAGAAGACTTTAACAAGATTGTATTTCCTATACCAAAAATGAGAAAACCTTAGAAAATATCACCTGCTGCCATGTCAAGGAAGTCAACTAAATTGACTAAACAATCCGCAAAAGAAAACAATGACCCAAGCAGAAAATTGTGATAGTTTATTTAATTAAACAAATACTTTTATTTAAAGTACAATTACTTTAGTCCACGGGGTCTTGGATAGATGGTGATTGGGTGCTTTGTTAAGGAACTCCTTGATGTGAAGTCATTGCTTCAATTCCCTGCCCCGATCAGGGTGATATATTGGACATGATGAAGATGTATTCCTTCCAATATTACAAAAAAATACAATTACTTTAACATAATTAAGTTTATTTTCTATAAATTGCCTCATTTCTCATTTTGAGAGGGTCGATTTTGGGTAATAGGAACTTACATTTTTAGAAAGAAGGTTTGATTGCACTTGTTGCATTGGCCTAGTATCATGTTGTGTAAACTTTGATTAATATAGTCCATGCAAATGGCATATTTTTTAGTTTTCATATGTTACTTTGTTGTTTATGACTAAAGAGGAAATATTACTTACTAATATTGACTTGGGAAATTCTTTAAGTGACTAACGATTATCTGAAACTGAAATCTTACATACTATTATATTACTTGTGATATTTTGATCAAAAGGATTTTTCTTTGATAAACTAAGTTCTTGACACTTTGTTTGTTGATGTGAGTCCATGATTACATCAATAGTGTCCTTTTATTTATATTTTTCTCTATATTACTACATTGTAATATATATTATGGCATTAAATTGTCGACTTAAGCATAAATTTATGTTTGGTGTATCATGAATTCAACAAATATCTAATATCATACTATTGGAGAATTTCTTGAATTCATTAAATCTATATTTGACATTATATTGTAGGGAAACAACACTTGATGTTACGTACTTCATTTGACTCTTTTAGATGATTACTTCAGTCTATGATTTAAATTTAAGTTAAACACTTTTTCTTTATTGTTTTCATTGTTTTCTTTGTGCTAGGTAAATTTTAATTTTGTGTTTAGTATGTCAATGTGTCATATGTTGGACTTTCCTTTTTATTTTCTTGCATAACTTGAGGTCTTATTAGGTGAATCAATTTATTAATCTTGGAATCTCAAATTTTATGTCACTTTTACACGTTATCATTAGCCTGATCAACATCATAAAGGTACAATTTAATATTTTTTAAATAAAATATAGGGAATGACCCCTGAGGCTATAGGAGACCAACCAGATAGCCTAAAGCAGGAGGATCTAGTCCTCAATAAATGTCTTTTTAATTGTTCCTCAATCATTGGAACAATTAGGGAAACAAAATGCTTATGGTGTCAATGTCGAGGAATGGATTTATTTTTTGTTTTATCATGACTAATGGTAACCATGTTCAACCATATATTATTTTTGGGTTACATGACCAATGCAATATTCTTAACGAGTTGTATCTTTTGACTTTACAGGTTTCCACAACTCAGGAAAAGCTCAAGAGGAAGTGAGAATTTTCAGCCTGAGAGGATGAGCGAGCGCAAACTAACCCGAACCTCCCCCAACGACATGAAAGGCTAAGACAATGATTTTGTTTATGAAGATGCATATTCACAATAGAATTAGTTCTCTAAACAAATAATCATTTTTATGTTTTAATAGTCTAGAATATGATATCTATATCCGATGTCACCTACTCAACGCTTGAAGACCCAAAATTTCTAGTAATTTTTTCTAATAGAAGAAAACAAGCAGAGGAATTTAAACGGATACATTCTAAATCACCTAACCATAGAAAGTGTGAAAACCTTCAACTATCGACCCCTAATCAAGAATTTGAAGGAAAATCTGGTTCATCAGAGACTCAAAACAAGTCTAACCCAATGTTTAGTTTTCCATCTCCTCCTATGGTTAGTCCTCCATGTTCCCCTTATCAATCACTATTGGCCTCTCCTCCTTCTCTGCCCAACATGATTGTGTTGGTTAATGTCTACTACCATTGCTTGAATTCAGTTGGCCAGTTACATTAATTACTTGAGAAATATCATAAAAACTTGCCCAAATTTGACAATGAATGAGAGTGTATGATAGACGAAAACATCATTAAATTCCAAGATTATTATGAGAATATTGAGGTTGAATATGATGATATTTGTATGATATTATTCATTTAGAGGCTAGAGGGTGATGCATATAAGTAGTTCAAATCCTTACAAGAAAATTCTATCAACACAATGGATCAGTTGGTCAAACTATTTCTAAAGAAATTCAATGTCAAAAAGAGAAATCAGTTATGGTTAATTGAATTCAGTGCCTTAAAAATCAAATATGATGAATCCATCAATGAATTTAATAAAATGTTTAATAAATGTTTAATAAGACCTTTATATATTGTCTCTCTGGTGGCATATTCATCTTCCTTAGAGTCAAAGCTCTCACTAATGTTGAGAGAATGTGAGCCAACTACCTTATCAGATGCCCAAGTTAAGGCATATGCTTGTGAGGGGAACTTATTTAACAATGAAAAAAACAACATAAAACATGATAAAATTGAAGGTAAGAAGAAAGTTTTTGACCCATCCTTGAGACTTCATGAACTAATGAATCTTAAGAGAAAATTTTTATGGGATCCCTAAGTTGATTAAATCATTATCTAATAAGCTCCAACAACTTGAAGTTAGAAATAGTTCCCAAGTTCCAACACCCTAAAACCCTCTCCTTCCCTAAAATTTCCCACAAAATGTGTCGAATAGAAATCCTAACCAACCCTACTAAAACCATTTGCCTTATCATATGCTCTTCAATCCACAAATTTTACAGCGTAGGAAAAGAAGGGAAGATTCTCCCATCCAACCTACTCTCCAAATAATGCTAATTTATTAGAAAATTATAATTATGAGTTATAATGTTAATAAGTAAATGCATAGGAAAAAGAATACCCTGAATTTAATTGCATTAATGATTATATGCACCTTGGTAAAACATATCTTAAACAAGGTGATATCAAGTACCTTAAAACTGAATTTTGGGCTCCAGAGCTTGAATGATTCACTCAACATCTAGAAGCCCAATTAAAACACAATATATTATTTGAGGCCATGGAAAGACAATAGAAATTTAGATATCCTAAATTATAAAGAAAACCCTAAGAAACACCTCGCTCCCAAAGAAGGAAAAATAGATGAGGAGGTAGGTTTTAAGAAAGCAGAGTGAGATGAAAAGAAGCCCTAACCTTCAGAAAAATTTAGTTTGCAAAATGAATTGACGAACGTAAAAATAAACATGCCTTTAACAAAAATCATTAGAACCCAAACTTACAAAGATGAAGTTAATATATTTATTCAACAAATTGAGGACTCGACCGATGATTTATAGTCAAAATATGTGATTAATATACATGACGATGCCCCTAAAGTAACCATCGAATTACATAATGAGAAAGAAGATAATCTAGCTCCCTCTTTTTATATTAATCTAAAGATTCATGACCTAACCTAGCATAATTTTATGCTAACTTTGGGTGCATTGCATAAGCTTATGCCGAAGCAAATCATGGAGCAATTAATTCTAGATATAACCCATGATTACAAGGATATTTACTCCTTTGATTCTTGTAAGGGTAAATTCCTTGGCATGATCAAAGACGTAGTAGTGGTCTTAGCCAAAGTCCCTATCAAAATCATGGATATGGATGTTGTAGCAGCTAATGTCCCTCCTAATTACAAGATGCTACTTTCAAGATCTGGGGGCACCAAGTTAGGGGGATCCCTTCATCTAGACCTTTAGTGGAACTCAAGCCTTGTACCGAGAATAACAACTAGCTTATACAATAAGATATGATGAGAAGCCCAATAACTTTTTTGTATATGCCTTTCACAACAACCTCAAGGATTTTGTTTTTAAAATTAAACGATGATGAAAAAGCTTTAGCTACCCATAAAAAACACTAATAAAGTTGTAAATAATATGAATTTTGTTTGGAGGATGTTTTTGATGGCGCTCCACCCAAAAGCAGATCAGGAGCGGGAATTGTCTCGAATTATCCTTCTCAATAGAGAGTTACTTTCCCTTTCAATCTGGATTTCAAAACCACTAATTAGGTGGCTAAATATGAATTCCTAGTCCTAGTTCTTGAAGAGGTTCATAATCTCAAATCCATAAACTAACTATTTTTGGTGATTTTGAATTGTTGATAAAACAAGTTACTAACAAATGTCAAACTAAACATCCCAAGATTAAGGCTTATAGAAATCAAGTCTAGAACTTGGTGGAATTTTGTTTCTCAACTATGAATCTTACCATTATTCCTAAAGAGAAAAACCAATTGGCTAATGCTCCAGCAGCCACTATAGACACTTTTGTCCTCCTGAAAAAACACAGCTTAAATATGAAATCGAAATCCTGTATCACCCTTCTATACCTAACAACGTTAAACACCGATAAGTATTTGAAGATGACCAACAAGTTAAAAAAATTATTTAAATGGTGGGAGAAATATTGGAGTTATGTATCAAAGGTGATGAGAACCAAAATTATCAACACCCTCACCTCGCTAAATTCAAACAGAAAAATGGAAAGCTTGAGGTAGTGTGGTTAAAAAATAATTATATCTTAGGAGGGCTAATTCCCCTTGAAAATATCTTTGATAAAAAAGGAGCCACTTCTTCCCTTCTATTGAAATTGTTGGACATAGAAATTGAACATATAAATTTAGGTATGGAAAAAGAGCCTAAGTTCATTAACGTTTATAAAAATCTTCCAGAAGAAGCCAAAGGTTCATATATAGCCATTTTTAAGGAGTGCTCCAATATGTTTTCTTGGATATATGAAGACCTAAAGACTTATGATAGAAAAATAATTGACCATAGAATACCACTAAAGGATTTCGGTAAGAGTTGAGACATTTAAATCCTCTTGTACTCCCATATGTTGAGAAAGAATTCAATAAATTACTAGACACAAAAATTATAGTTCCTCTCAAGTATTCGCACTAGGTTGCTTACCTAAACAATGTAAACTTTGAAGCAGGAACTATAAACTCAAAACGGGAAATCTAGCCAAAAAACCCCGAAAGAACATAAAAAACAATGCTAAAAACAAAAAGTGTGAATACTGGAATGATGGTTTTTTTGTTTTTTAAGGGTCAATTTTGAACATGTTTTAAAAATGGCAGTGAAAAAGAAATTTTCATGCAAAAAACACCTTGAAAACGAAAAAGTGGTGATACTG
Source organism: Pinus taeda (assembly GCA_000404065.3). Lineage (NCBI taxonomy): Eukaryota > Viridiplantae > Streptophyta > Pinopsida > Pinales > Pinaceae > Pinus > Pinus taeda. Next base: position 279,398 of record APFE031045516.1, read on the forward strand.
GAATGATGATTTTTTTTTTTTAGGTCAATTTTCAACATTTTTAAAAAATGCTAGTAAAACTGAATTTTTATATGTCAAAAAAAGTTGTTTATGAGGAAAAAAACACACTAATATTTTTGGTAGAATAACATTTTTCTCTCCTAAGTATAAATTCAACATGTTTTCAACCATAACATGCTAGATACAAAAGAAATTGGAATTTTACAACCATAAAATTAAAAAAACATGACATTATGAACAAATTACATGACTAAATGAATTCAAATGTCATTATTTGTATATTGAATGAAACATACATTATATATCTAATTTAATGTTGCATTGTAGATATTCTAAACAATAAAAATTATCATAATTAAGACATATAATCCAACAACATAAAAATGACTCATAACTTCTGATTTAAGACCATTTGGAAATCAAAAATTTTATTTCAAGATATGATGCGAACATCAGTTATATAAACTGTCTTCAACAATTATTCAAAATCACTCATATTTTTTTGCATACCATCAGAATTCACATCTTCATATAAGTGACTGGATGCTGACAAAGATGTTCCATATTCTTCTCTTTCATCAACTAGTGCCCCATCTGAGTCCACATGCATGCCCACCATTTCAGGTTTTAAAATTCTTCTAGATCTACGACTGGTTTCAGCAGACTCCCATCTCAACATTGTTCCTTCTGGTAACATCCTTTTAAGAATATCTATCATCTTGAAGCGAGGAGTTCCTCTCTTTGTTAAATTGAATTCATAAACAAGTATGTCAATATCCTCCATATTTAAGATGTTTGTGCGGCGATGATTTATATTTGTACCCTTTCTTTTTCTCTTTCTGCCATTTTTTTTGTCAACTACCATCTCTAGCTTATACACACCATTGAATGGGTTGTATTTGTTGCATACCAATGTATTTCAACACCTGTAACATCCTCATTTTCTGTAAAGACATTTATAACATTAGCAACCCAGAATGGATAGCCATTGGGATCTCCATCTGCTAGCACTACGATCATGCAACCCTCCTTAATATCTTGTACTGAACCCCTGTAGAGGTCTTCCATGGCTTCACGTTGTGCATGAGATCTTCTGGAACCAATTTACATCTCTCTTTCCTCTGCATGTGAAGAATTAATAATACCTTGAGATTGTTGTTGTTCAATAATGTTTATTTCCTCATGTTCATTCGACACATTTTGTGGCCAAATATATGGATTTTTCGAAGGTATATCTTCATTTGTTGTTGTTGAAATGATATCAATTTGATTATTGAAAAATGACTCCCACCAAACTGAATCGGCAATGTTAAAGTACTCATATGTATATCTAATACATTTTTTTATTTCTTCTAGGAAATTAGAATAATTTATCTCCATTCTGTCTTCGTGCATTATGAACTTCACCAACTAATTATAATAACAATATTTTTGATGCAAATATTGGATGATCTAGAATGAACTTCAAAAATTCCAAACTTGATGACGGTGCCCATTCTGCAGTAATTGAATACTTATTGCCCAATATTAGTGTTTTCCCATCAATTTTTTTGATACGAAGTTGATGTTGGAAGATAATGTCATTAAGTTGTTCAATGCATTTCTCCTGACCATGCGATCCCAGAATAAACCTTCGCATGACAACAATTTCTTCCAACACATCAAAAGTAGGCTCTGGCATGTATGATTTCTTAATACATTCAATTAATGATGGCAAACTCCCAACTTCCTTCTTCCTCAATGTGACTGAAAAATGACTGAACATTTGATCAATATGGTCATGAGTGTGCCCAACGAAAAGAAAACCAACCTTTACCTCCTAAAAAATTCTCAATTGAACAAGCATGTTTAGATATCCAAAAACAACTTGATTTTTGTTTTCACAGCAAGTGTTGTCCAATTGTAGCTACAAAACTTCAGGAAGATCACCAGACCAATGAGAAAGCACATCATGAATTATGGTTATTGTCAGATTTAAATCATTATGAGTATTTGGAGCTATGAAGTACACCCTTGGCAACATTTTCCCATTGAAGACCATACAACCGACCAAGTGATACTGAATAAAATTTTCCTCCTGTAAATTTTTGGGTGTGCGAACAAAATGTGGTAAAAGTGTTTTCTTCTGATCCATACCATCAATTATCAAACCCAAATATTTATTCGGATTATCATAACACTTCTTTCAATGCTTGTACAACTTTTTCCTTTCACTTGTTTGTTGTTCGCGATGCTCCTGAATTTCTTTGACAATTGAATCTACACAACATAAAAGAAAGCCATTAAGAAATATGTTTTCATAGTTGATGACTATACAATTTTAAAAGTTAAAGTTATGAATGCTTACCTCTTTTTGACCCTTCACATTTGTCCCTTTTTTATTTAAGAGAAGCACATGTACTGCAAATTCCCATCTTTGTCTTCTTAGGAATACGGACATTGCCGAATTATTTCTTCCATACCTTAACAAAATATTGATATGTAATAAACCGGCCATGTTCCTCAACACCTTCTACATATTCTTTGTATAAGTTGTAGATTTCTCGTCTTGAAAAATTATATGGAATATGTATTGTCTATCTATTTGGCATGCATTCTCCATGCTTTGAAAAGAAATCTTTCATCCATGACATTGCAGTATTTGATAATGGCCCAAACTGTCTTTTATGACATACTTTTGAATAAAATGTGGGATCCTTTTACAAATTTTCTTGAATTCTCGAGAGACAAAAATTCCCCATCGAATGAAACATTTTGAAAGCCTTTCTACAGATAAATAAAGACCCAATATGATAATCCTAACCTAACAATGTAGATTGCATGCAACCAACTAAATATGAATTTTATATGATTTTATTCATTGACAAATATCTCTTCCTTCTCTCTAATGAAAATTTGAAATCCATATGTTTCAAAGTAATATTTTTTACAACATTCGCTTGAAATGAGAACACTGATAGAACTTCTTGTCATCATATATTCTGCTCTACCCCTTGTATAACGAGAACATCTTGCATTGATATGGAAAGGTCTGCTCCTACTCCTTGATACAATATTTCTTCGCAACATCTCTATCATTGGATCATCATTTGTATAAGCATTTTCATCATCATTAAGAGGAATGTTAGCCACACTATGATCAACTGTGCTTTTCAAATACTGGCTTGGAGGATATTCTTCATCTTCCCCTTCTTTAGTGCTACTGTCATAGACCTTAGAAATGGGACTAGTTGGAAATTTGACTTGATGTTTATTGGATATTCTTCCTCATGTGCATTTTCAGTGCTTCTCTCATAGTCCATAGAATTAGGACTATATTGAAAATGTGGCTGTTTACTTACTGAAAATGCTACATCTTGTCCTTTGTCACTGCTACCTTTATAGTCTTTAGGATTAGAACTAAGTGCTTCATCCTATCATTCATCGCTACTGCTGTCATAGTCCATAGGATTGGGACTAAGAGGACACTATGACACTCCATTCTTTTGAAATTTTTCATCGTGCTCTTCATCACTACTGATCTCATAGTCCATAGGATTGGGACTAAGTGGACACCGTGACACTCCATTCTTTTGAAATTTGTCATCATGCTGTTCATCACTGTTGGCCTCATAGTCCATTGGATTAGGACTAAGAGGACACCGTGACACTCCATTCTTTTTAAATTTTCATCACGCTCTTTATCACTGTTGCTCTCATATTCCTTATAATTAGGACTAAGAGGACACGGTGACACTCCATTTTTTTTTAAATTTGTCATCATGCTCTTCTTCACTGCTACTCTCATAGTCCTTAGCATTAGGACTAAGTGGACACCGCAACACTCCATTCTTTTGAAATTCGTCAACATGCTCTTCATCATTGTTGCACTCATAGTCCTTAGAATTAGGACTAAGTGGACACTATGATACTCCATTCTTTTGGAATTCATCATCATGCTTCTCATCACTGCTGCTCTCATAGTCCATAGGATTAGGACTAAGTGGACACCGTGACTCTCCATTCTTTTAAAATTCGTCATCGTGCTCTTCATCACTGCTTCTCTCATAGTCCATAGGATTAGGACTAAGAGGACACCGTGACACTCCATTCTTTTGAAATTCGTCATCATGCTCTTCATCACTACTTCTCTCATAGTCCTTAGAATTAGGAATAAGTGGACACCGTGACACTCCATTCTTTTTAAATTCATCATCATGCTCTTTATCATTGCTGCTCTCATAGTCCATAGGATTAGGACTAAGTGGACATTGTGACACTCCATTCTTTTGAAATTCATCATCATGCTCTTCATCACTGCTACTTTCACAGTCCATAGGATTAGAACTAAGAGGACACCATGACACTCCATTCTTTTGAAATTTGTCATCAGGCTCTTCATCACTGCTGCTCTCATAGTCCATAGGATTAGGACTAAGAGTACACCAGGAGACTCCATTCTTTTGAAATTCATCATCATGCTCTTCATCATTAATGCTCTCATAGTCCTTAGAATTAGGACTAAGTGGAATCCATGACTCTTTATTTATTTGAAATTTTCCATCCCCTCTTTCATCAATGCCGCTCTCATAGTCCTTAGGATTAGGACTAAGTGGATGAATTGACTTTCTATTCATAGTGGAAGAATTTCCATTATGTTCATCAATATGATTAGAGTTTTTACACGATGAAGATGTTGATGATTTACAAAGTGAAACCTCACTATCAGGAGAATCCATCCCTTTCAAATAGAAGAGGTTGAATGATATAAATGCAGACTCTCCTAAAGATATTATATAGCTTAGAGAATAAAATTTTTCCTCCAAAAATTTTCCCTCCAAAAAGTTTTGCCAAAATATTTCCCTCCAAAAATTTTGTTTCATGTATTTCCCTTCATTATTTTATTCTACAATTTATTGAAAAATGTTAACTAATTTTTTTTATGAAATAAATCTTTAAATTTAAAATTGTAAACTAAAACTTTTACCTAAATTATTTTAATAGTTAAACTATATAATATTTACTAAACAATTGAAAGTTTTTTTTAATTTTTATAATACCTTCTAAAACAAATTAATCCCACATTCACTGCACTGTAAAACGATTCCATAATATTCGCTTTATCATAGTTTCCTATATTGCCATAAAAAATTAACATGTTAATTTTTTTTAAAACAAATTAATCCCACATTAACTGGTAAAACATCTCCGTAATTTCACTTATATAATAAATTTCATTTTCACTATTACTCACATCATATCAAGGTTTTCTAAGGTTCGTTGAAATAATTGGAGTGAATTTGTGGAGCAGCTACATTGCTATCTACAACATATTCACCGGAGAATTCTTGCAATTGAAAGGTTAATTATTTTTTTTTCCTTGAAAATTTTAATATTAAATAAGTTTAATGAAGGTTTTTTTTTTTTTTTTGTAACTTTTTGCAGACCAAATTTACCCACTACGTTCCTTGTGGGCATGGTGGGCCCGGTAAAGCTCACGGCAGGAAAACGGGCCTGGTAATGCTCACAGCAGCCAAAAAGGCCTGTAGGCTGGGGGCGATAGGGATGGTTGGCCCACTTGCCTGTGGGGTGGTAGGGAAATTCTTAGAATTGCCTCGCCACCCAATGGGCAGCAGAACGACAGGGGGTTGGATGCAGCAGCGCCCCCCCTGCACCACCCCGGTAGCTCGCCCACCTGCGGGGTGGCGGGCGAGCAGCTCCCCCCCCCCGTCTCGCCAACCTAGCGGCCTACCCGCCACCCCGCAGGCAAGCGGGCTGCAAGAGTGGCACGGGGGGTAGGGGGGCTGTTGCAACCTCCCCCTGTGCCACACCAACGGCCCTCCATGTGGCGCAGGGGAGGCTTTGCCACCCCATGGGTGGGTGAGCTGCCAGGAGGGGGGGTGGTGGCTACCGCAGCCTCCTGCCACGCCACCTCGATGGCTGACCTGCTCGTAGGGTGGTGGGGTGACTCAACAATCGCCTTGCCACCCCATGGGTAGGCGAGCTGTCAGGGTGGCATGGGGGAGTTTGTCACAGCCTTTCCTCGTGCCACCCCAATGGCCTACCCGACCACGGGGTGGCGAGCTGCCGAGATGGCATGAGGGTGGCTGCGACAGCTTCCCCCCATGCCGCCCTAACAGCTTGCCTGCTCGTGGGGTGGCGAGGTGGTTGCCATCAGGGCGGTGCGGGGGGGGAGTTGTACAACTCCCCGTGCGCCACCTCGGCGGAATGCTCGCCCGCGGGCTGGCACGGTTTGAGGGGGGCTAACTTGGCGCCCCCCCCCCGCCACCCCGTGGGCTGCTAAGGTGGCACGGGTCGAGGATGGGTGGAGGGCAGTTGTTGGGTCACTAAAGTGGGCTAGGGGACTAGACCCAACAATTGGCTTAGTTGGTCGACTGATTTTTAGGGGGCGGAACCAGGGCAATGTATTTTTTAATTTTTTTTTTGAAATTTTTATGATTTATAAAATTAATTATCATTTATCGTTTTCGGTGTTAATTTAAGTTAACATGCTTTCGTCATTTACTGATTTATGTGTTTCTTTTTTCAGGAAAATGGCATCAAAGAAGGTTTCTGTGAATCTTTCTAGACCAAAGACTCTTAAAGGTGGATCTTAAAAAAAATTGGTGAACGAACCCCACTTGAGCTGATGGCTACATATCTTTCAAGTGCCTTAAATGATAAGAAGATGATTTCATACTGGAAGAAATCAAAAGAAGTGAAACTTCCATAAAAAATCTGGTATGTGAAAGAAAGAGAAAGCCAAAATGTGCAGGTATATTTATATATTGATATACCTAATGATAATGGAATTTATGACGTGATGAGAAGAGTCATATTTTCCGTACCGAACAATGAAGTTGTTTACATGCATACAAAACCACCCAAGTCACATGAAATTATTAAATACCAGTTATCATATTCATTGTATGACTCAAGAGAGGTATCTACAAAGTTGTGTAAACAAATCGTAAATGAGATGAGACAAAATATCGCAAGTATTGTTATTTATATTTGTGTTTTTCGTTCTTGTAACTGTCTCACTATATTTTTTTTATCTTTGTTTTTATTAACATATGATATTTTGTTTGGCAGAATTTTATTGAAGGTTGTTCAATTAGGTTGGGAGGCATTCATTTCATAGAGCACGATATTATGAAATTTGTCAATAGTTTCTACTCAGTGTCAAAAGAAGATATGACAAACAAGCAAAATGTAGTAATTCATGATACTACAAAACTACATCCAAGGGATCAGAAACAAAAGCCTTTGGTGGATAAATCTAGCAAGGGTAGACAAGTTACTTTTGAAGACGAGGAAGTTGAAATTGGCAGTGAAGAATATGTTGTCGTTACTGAAGATGACATTGGAACTGAGAAGAGCCATAAAAGACCAAAAGTAACAATGCCTAAGAATAAATTTGTTACAGTTAATGATGAGAATGTTATGAAGAAGAAACGTAAAGTTGAACATTTTGAAGTAGTCATTACCAACAGTCAAGAACCAAGTGAAACTTCAAAAGAAAATAGAGAAATCATTACACCAGGAGCTAATTTAGAGGATGGCATTATCAAAACAAAACAAAATGCCATTCGACAGAACTTGACAAATAGAAACTTAATTGAGGGTGGTCGTACATTTCAACTTAATGTTAGACAAATCTATAAGGCAAGTGAAGGACAATGTCAATATCAAATCAGAAAGCCACATCATCTACATGTTCACAACTTGAAGACATTGATGAGGTACAATCCATATGCTCATGTGATTAATTATGTGCTTCTTGTTGATCCAGTTCAAGTTCCCAACAAAGAAGAATTTAATAAGTCAAAATTTTTTGAATACAATTATTATGTGCTTGGGGGGAACCATTCTGTAGAAGCTCAAAGATAATTGATGGAGGAATATCCCAATAACCCACGTTTTGAAACATTGAAATGTATCATTTATGCTACTTATCAGATACAAAAGGAAAGTTAGTGGCATGGGATCATAATTCAGATAATGAATATAGGATGTCTATGACTTTGATCCAAAGGGTTCGATTTATTCATAGTGAATTTGAAGAAAAATGTGGTGGGGATAGGATAAATGTTATTGTAGATTTCCGAAAGGAATGTTGTATGGAAATAGGCTATCCAATTGAAGATAAAATCAATTCAAAAGGTGGCAAAGGCGACAAATTTAGTGATTTATTCAGAGGTGTTGATAACATTTTCCAGTTTTCATTTATAACTGGAGAGATATGGGAGTTGATTAATGAGATTTTTAGCATGTGGGAGAACATTGACATTAAAAACCAGAAGGTCAAAAAGTCTAAGCCATTGATATGTAGCAATAGTAAATCACGTCCTGAAATGAAGCAACTTCGAGAAGATATGACTATCACACCTTGGAGAGCATTGCAAGGAGTGAAGGATGAAAAAAATGTCAAAGCAATATTATCTTGTGTGAAGTCAGGGGAATTATCGTTGGAGGAAATGTCTGAGGAATTTCAAAAGTAATTTTGTTGAATTATTTTTATTTATTTCTAGATTATAATGTTCTTTTAAATATTACATATTGTTCTTGGTAGTATTTGTTATACATATCATTATATTATTTTTTTTTACTTTATCTATGCAGTCACAAAGTTTACATGAAAATTCAAGAACAAATGGTTAAATTGCTGATGAAGATAGTTGGGATGATGTTGTACGCAACTATCTAGATTCAAGTTCTACATCAACATTAATTTTTTTTATCTTGCATTTAAAAAGGTATGTTGATTTATACATTCATTTTTATTCATCTGTGTACTATTTTTAATTTATAACTTACACATATATTTGTTTATTTATAAAATCTAGAGAAGGATGATAATAGAGCAACAGATAGTTTCAGAACCTTTATTGAAAAAATAAAGATTGAAACACTGAAGAAGCAACGTATTAAGAATTTTGAACTTGATCCAACTCTTACTCATTTCATTTGGAATGGGCTAGACTCTATTCAATATCAAATAATACAAGGCAACTGTGAAGACATTGCTAAACACATACCTAAAAGGGATTATGCCCTAGTTATTGCAGATATTCCCCATGGTTTCAATATTTCAAACATTGACTATGATAGTGACCCTTATACTTATCAAGCTCTTAGTAAAGTGGTTGCAGGATTTCTAGAAGTCACATCATCACTATTATGGAGATTTGTGTCATTTCATTCAAACACACGATTGGCAATGTTATTGTCAAGCTTCAAGGGGAAAACAAATTTGAGGATGCAACTTACATCGTAAGACGTTTAAAATGTATATTTGATTAATGTTAAAAAATTCATTTATGTACAAGTTAATTGAACTTTTACTATTTAATGTTACAGGCAAAAGACAAATCTTCTTAACTGTGAAGATCAACTATTTATAAGTGACTGTGAGTTCATCCATATTGATAGTTGGGAAAAAGATGATAGGTATATGTCTATGATTTTTAATTGGGTAGATGGAAAGAGTCATAGCCAAATACTGACTTATGATGTTGTTGTGAGAAAACTAACATATGAAAACAAAGAAGCAAAAGGAGAGATAGTTAACATTTATCAAAAACCACAGTTAATGATTAACTATCTTATAGACATATGTTCAAATGAAGGAGATTGGGTTCTGGATTTATTTTCTGGTTTAGGTAAGTTTTATTATATGAAATTGAATTTCAATATGTTATTTCTTAATTAATATGTCATTGTACTAATTTACTTCATTATTTCTTTTGTGCTTGATAATTAGGTACAACGCTAGCATGTTGCCTTTAAGAAGGAAGAAATTGCATTGCAATTGAAAAAGATCCAATATAGTGCAATTTCATTCAGCAAAGAATTAATGCTCTTCAATTTCTTCCAGATGCATTACAAGAAATTGGGTTGAAGAAAGGGGACTTTAGTGAATCACGTCTGGCAAAAAAGGCAAAGGAACCCCAACCGCCATTACACGGAATGATTGGAAAGGCATACATTGAGAGATTCCCAGACCTCAAAGATCCATTAGAAGAGGAAAATGAGCAAAATGAAGCAGAAAATATTGTGGAAGAAGACAATGATGAAACTCTAGAGGACGAAGAGTTTGGATTACATGACATTGTTGATTAAATTTAAGTTATTCTTGGAAATCGAGCTCATTTTTTGTAACTATTAATTAGTTATACTTGTAATTTTTTGAAGTTGACATTTTATGAGAAGAATAAACTCTCAATTAAGGTTGTTATGTGTTTAATATTTGTATTATGTGATTTTCGCATTAATTTTTATGTTAATCATTATTTTTTGAAAAAAAAATGATTCTTATTATTTTTTTGACATGAAATTCATAAAAAAAATTATTTAACCATTTTTAGTTAAAAAATTCCTATAAAAATTGTGATTTTGACATGTCATTTCTAGCAATACATTATCAAAACGTGTAGTTTTTTAGTTAAATTTATTTTAAAAATGGTTATTTTATGTCAATTGTTAAAAATTATTGTTTTTTAGAGACAATTATTTCATGTGGATTGAAAAATTAATTAACAATGTACAAATATGTAGAATATCGAAAATTCAAAATACCGACCTTCTTCTTTAAATATGCAAAACAATAAAAACCTCACTACCAAAAAAAAAAAATTAAAATAAAAGCAAGAAAATATGAAGAAGAAGACCACTTCAAAAATTATTAAATTTAGTAAATAATTATTTACATTTCATACATTAGAAAATTTAAAGTAGAAAAAAGGGTCTGGTGTAGAATTACCACTTTTTAAAATCAGCATGAAAATCACTACCATTCTAAAACGCAATGTACATTAAAAAAAAAATATAGTGCCAAAAACTATGCTCTAAAAAAAACATGTGTGTTCTACATCACCCCTTTTCAAAATCAGGTCACTTTTTTATTATCTCTATGAAATAGGTAACATTATCAGTTCCTGTTTCAAAGTTTACATTGTTCCTAGTTCCTATCAAGGATAAAAACAAAAACAATGAAATGAGACTTTGTGTTGACTTTCGTAACTTAAATAGGGCCTCTTTAAAGGATAATTATGCCCTACCAAAAATGGATTGCATTCTCTAAAGATTAGTTGGGTTTCATAAAATTTTGATAATGTATGGATTTTATGGGTATAACCAGATATCTATGCACAAAATACGATAGATATATGACTTCCTTTGTAACTACCCCATGAGGAGCATTCATGTATGAGAAAATTACCTTCAGGCTCATGATCATTGGGGCTACATTCTAGTGAGCCATTGATATATCCTTTGTGGATGAGAAGGACCATTTCATAGTTATATATCTAGATAATATGGAAATATATTCTAAGTCTGATTCATAGCATCTAGACCACTATAAAGTTGTATTTCAAAAATGTCAAAAATATGACTATCTCTCAATCCATGTAAATAATTTTTTTCAATGACCAAGGGAAAGTTTCTCGAGCATATGGTATCTAAGAAAGGGGCTCGAGTCAACTCAAAGAGAATTCTAGAAATAGAAAGAATCTGTTTCCCTCGAAGTAAAAAATAAATTCAGTCATTTTTAGGAAAAATAATTTCTGTACACAATTTCATCCCCATTTTTTCCAAAGTTTTTAAAAATATAACCATTATGCTTAAGAAGGGACAATAAATTAAATGGATCAATGAGGCCAAATGTTATTTCTCCCAAATTAAGAAATCATTAATGGAATCACTTATCCTCATGAGTTCCATTTATGTGAAAGACTTCATGGTCTTCCCTTTTGCTTCTGAACACACTGTTGCAACAGTTCGCCTCTAAAAAAATTAGCAGGGTTATGAACCACCCACCTCTTTTTTGGTAAATTGTTACAATGTTCTAATCTAAAATATAGCATCATTTAAAAACAATCAAATTTGCTAGTAAAGGCTTTAAAATATTTTAGGGATTATATCATCAAATCTAATATTGTCATCTATCTACCTAGCCTGACCATGAAGGGTATCCTCACTCAACAAGACACTGAAGGAAGGAGAGGAAGGTGGATTGCTAAATCTAGGAGTATGGTTTAGAATTGAAACCTATCAAGGTAGTAAAGGGGAAAGGTCTTGCTAAACTTCTTGTTGAAACAAGTTTTGAGGCATTAGGAACAAATCAATTAACTCACTTGAGCCACATTCCTTAGGTTAAAGGTCAAGAGCTAGATAAATGGTCAAGGTTGTTGTTACCACACCCCACTGACCTACCAATTAGCTAGAGATTTGTGACCTCAAAATGGTATGTAGATATAATTTCTTATCTTTTAACCTTACAATGTCCATCTCACTTGAGAAAATGTAAGAAACGTTCATTAAAATTGGAATCCGAAACTTACTGTATTATAGCTAAAAAAGAAAAACTATACTGGAAAGATCTAGTAGGATTTTTACTTAATTGCATTCTTTCTTATTAGATCGATTGTTTGATAACTCAGTTCCATAATGATTTATGTAGAGGGCATTATCCCTAGAAAGACACTGTGCACACAATCTTAAGAGTTGGCTTCTATTGGCCAAATCTATTTTTTTATCTTAATAAAAAAGGTACGATTAGGTCATCATTGCCAAATATTTTCCAGAAAATAGAAATTTCATGCCTAGCTCTAAAACCTATACCTTTTAATGCCCCTTTTTAAAAATGTTGACTAGATTTTATTGGGGAAATACATCACCATAGTAGTGGTAAACATTATTAGATATTGAGTACTATTTATTACTTCACAAAGTGTGTAGAAACTATATTGATTAAGAAAACAAAAGATACAGTCGTTTTGAACTTTCTTGTTGAAAATATTTTCTCACGGTTTGATTGTCCTCATAAAATCATCATTGACAATGCAAAAACTTTCTATTCATATACCTTGGGCATTGAACAACCTATTACCCTCAAGGAAATGGGAAGGTTGAATCAACTAATACGAATATTATGATTTTTTTTAAAGAAAATGATCGATTCAAAGAAAATAAAATGGCATGTCATATTCAAATATTCCCTTTGGGCTGATAGAATGAGTACGAAGAAATTAGTTGGTGTATCTCCTTTTCATATGGTATATGGAATAGATGTTATTATACCATTACACTTAGGTAATAAAGTAAGGAAGTTATTGCAATAGATAAATGAAGAACTTAACGATTTACAAAGGAGAATCAATAAATTGATCTATGCTCAACAAGAGGGAGAACATGTATACAATAGGATAACAAAATATCAGGGATGAAGAAATGAAGAAAGTAAATTCAACAATCTTTGGCTTGGTATATTTATTATTGATAATGTTGAGGGAGAAAATTATTTCTCCCTTAAAAAATTCGATGAAAAGGTAATTTATCCTCCAGTGAATGGTGAATTCCTCAAACATTATTGTACCCACTAAGTTCTTTAAAAAAAAATGTATATTATATATCAATCAAAATAATAATTAAATCTTTATTTTCTATAACTATGATAGTTAGGGGAATAATATCCCGTTGGTATTTTGAATTCACTATTTATAAATAACCTATTTAATCAAAATCCAATCACACACTTTGATTTAACATAAAATTCTTAGCACTATTTTTCATTTGGTGTTCGATGTTAGTGCTAAAAACCACTTGAAATATTAACCCTAGATTGTAAACCATTGTTTCTCCCTTCATGAAATAGTTCATTTCCACTTATACTGTACCTAGGATAGTTACTTATACCTTATTTGGGTAGGGTATATTAAGAATTCTTCTAGGGACATAGATACTTGCTGATAGCTGAGCAATGTTAGTAGCATTAGGTTTTCCTAGAGTGTGATATCCCCACATCCTTATGCAATGGTCACTCTTATAGGGCGTGATATCAACTTCTTTGGGGCTTTAGATGATTGATGGCAGTGAAACAATGTGAGTGGAATTAGGTTTTCCCAATGTGTGATCTTCCCATGTTGTTAAACAAATGTAGAATTCAGGCATTCATAAATACAAAATAAAATCAATTAGCTAATGCTTTAAGAATATAAATAACAGAGGATCACTAGCATAAGGGCAAATGAGGAGGCTATAGGTCATGCGTATTGTGGCATGGTGAAGACTCTTTTGGGCTATCGAAATCTCCTAACAGTGAAGAAACATTCAGCATGAAAGATCGTGGAAAAGGTTTTTCTAAAAAGGGTCAGTATTCCTCACATTTATAGTCCTTATATAAAATCTTTCAATGTGATAACTACTTTTTTGTATATTGTTTTAACTAATAGTGTTGTTTTCTAGTACAACACTTATGTGAAATTGAAAAAAAGGAAAATATATGACTGACTTTGTATTAAATATTGACTTGCAAAATCCTGTGTTGGCCCAGTCCCTTGACTATTAATTGATTTCTCAACTATGTAATAGATAAACATCAAAAAATTCTCTGAAAAATCAAGAAAACATTCTTAAAGATTTATGAACACTTAATTATATGCATATATGTATAGGTAGTAGATAAATTAAACAACATCAACCACTTACACATCTATTATCCAAAATTCATAATTCCTTTTTAAGTGTGTGTTAATCCAAAATTGGAGAACTTATTATAGTTATTACGATAAAAAATAAAATCTTAGGTTTTAAACCTGCTAGTCTAATATAACATTTATCCATTCTAGAAGTTGATGCAGTCAACTAAATGACTGATCCCCTCATTCCCTACTACATGCAACTCAGAAATTATTTTGTAGACTCTTGGCAGGATGGCCAACTTTTCCTCAATTTGAGCTAGCCACACATGCACCTCCTCCATCACACTTAGCAGTCAATTGAGTTTCTCACACAATGTCTCACATCTGCCACCTTTGGCTCGAGAAGCCTCCCCCATTATTAGTTGAGAAGTCTCCCCCATTATTAGTTGCTTATGATAAATTGTTGCTCTCAAACCATTATGTCCTTAGAAAATAGTTTCATATGTAAAACAATGGCGAACCCATGTGGCAAGACATTATATCCCTTTCCTATATTTTCTCATAATCAACGTCAAATTATGACTCGTCGTCCTTTCTAACATATTTTTGTATTACGACTAGTAGGGGCAATAAATTCACACATGTAAAATAATCCAGTTGAATAAATAAATGTTGCCACTCATACGCTTACTCCATCATCCCATTGGAAGGCACCTAGTCTTTGTTCTTACCATTCCGCAAGGAAATGGTATACCCAGTTGGAGCCAACTATTGTTACGTAATTTTTCTTATTAATTAAATCTAGCCCATCGACACATTCACAACCTTTACCATAGCTAAATTTCAAATCTACATGAATTATTCTTCAACATCACAAGCAAAGTTGATTTAATATTCCTATGTCCTTTTCATCAAATCTCATCATTTATTAAACTATCACAAGCATACAATTGGATGGTCGTCTAGATCTAATCGACAAATGTTATATTCCATCAAGCCTAGAGATGTGCACTGTTTAATTGCCCATTTTCCACCCAACACCATATAAAATCTAATCATTTTTTATCTGATGACTCTTATACTTAATCGAGTCAAAAAGTGCATGCTCTTTAATTCCCTCTCCCGCACATGATGAGATCCATCCATTTGTTCCTATCTTGATCAACAATGATTACCCTGAATTGGGTTTCAACTTACATGCATGCTACACATAATATAGGACCCGATGGATAGGATTGTGCATGAATCCCATAGTGACATTTAAAGTGAATAGATGGAATTAAATTAATATCACATATTTAATGTTGGTGTATCAACTCCACATTCATACCACATTTCTCCCTCCTTTTGCCAACTTTAATTCGTACTCTCTCTATTAGGACCCATTTATCCTTTCATGTGATTTAGTCTAGATTAGAATCTTATGTCCTTCATGGCATGGTAAACTAGAATTACAATTCGACTAAGTTATTTCATAAAGGCCAGCTAAGTACCTGAGTCATCACCATATCATATTTCTTCATTTCAGGGACAACTTACAGATAATATTATAGAAATGTTGGAGGAATCATCTAAGGACATTTATATAAATGAATTAGCCCAAATCAGGGATACCTTGGTGTGGAAAAGGATTCTAAGTGTACCCTCTAAGATATTTTTACAAGATGAATATTTTCTGAAGTTAGGAGTTCTAACAGTTACTCTACTTGCAACTCACTTCAACCCATACTCCATTTTTCTTCTAGTCGGAATTTTCGACTCTCAAATTGGGAATATTACCTTTATTATAAATAATCAATTTTTCTCATAAATTTTTGAAGCTGCATTCACCAAAATGTTAAATTTTCCCACCATTTGTGTAAACACTATGGATAAGAAATTTAGCGAAGATTTCATAACTTGGGTCAAAGATAAGAACTCTAATTCTTTTGAAATCTACTCAAGGCCTCGACTCAAAACTAGAAAATAGAGTTACCCTTGCCCATCAACTTATTAAAACCCTTTTTCCAAACAATGACATCCCTTTTAGTCACGATTTTTGGTCTTGTGGATGAATTTGTAATGCGCAAAACCATGTCCATGATTATCACACTTATAATGTCAAATCTAGAGGAGGTGACCATCAATTTCCCTAGATATTTAGCTATAAGCACAATTTTAAAACTTAGTACATTAGGTCCTTTTAAAGTCTGTAGTAACTACACCTACTTAGTGCAAATGTTCCTATTTAAATACCCTTCATATTTTTTTCTACGTGATTGATCGAAGGGGTAAAAGAAAAAGGTGGAAAGGAAAAAGCGATTTATAGCTAGACTAGTATTTTGTATCCTGGGCGAACCCCTGGAAGCTATGTTCAATTCATCAATGATTTTAATTTTGTACCTTTAGGTAAAAATGTTTGAAGAAACCCCAAAAAGGGTATCAGAAGAGGCAAAAATAATTTTAAGGAAATATTGGTATATGGATCCTTTTTCCCAACTATTCAATCATTAGAATCTATGGTTTCGAAAAAAACCTTACCACCTCCTTAAATTTATTACTCCATTGATATTTTCTTATGAAGTGCTAAGGAAAATATTATTGTAAATGATTTTCATTTTGTTTCCAAAAACAAAAAGGCACTTTTTAGTTTTCCTTATGGAGTTTTCTCTCTAATTACTAGACATAAGACAACTATTGATATGATTGAAAGAGAAATTTCACATTTTGGTCTAGTACATGATATTTTCTGGAAATATGATCCTTATGACATCATTTCTAACTTAAAGAAACAAGCTAGTCTATCTTCTTGTGTTCATGAGAATAGATTAGAAATTGAATGTATGTATAATGTTTTCCCTCTACTTTGGAATAGCAAAGATCGGATAGATATCCAAGTGGCCACAAAACAAAATGAATAGGAAATGCATAGAGAAGGGGAGACAAATAAATTCATTATTCAAGGAATAGTTCAACCTAAACATGTAGAACATGCCCCACGTTTAACTATATCACCGATAAATGCTTTTAAAATAGAGTATGATGCATTGCAACTAGAAGGCATAGAATGAACTATCAAGGCAAGGGGAGATGAAGATAGCAAGATTGAAATTTTTTAGAGAGAAAATGAACAAATATCCAAGGAAATCTAACAAACCCTCGAGTAATCACAACCCAAAGACTCTGGAGAATCGAAATTAGCAGTCAAAAATATTTTTATTAAAAAAAGGTTGTATAAAATCTAGGGAAAGAACTAAAGGTCTTACATCAAGATTCATAGGTGGTAGAGAAGATCCTTCTTGGGGAAATGACTCCCACATAGGTCCGAGATCTATTTCCTCAACCAATTTTAAAATATATATTTTCAATAGTACAATGATACAACCATAGGTAGATGATAATAAAATATTATTGGGTTCCATAGCATCTTCCTTGCATATTAATCTCGAAAATTTTACCGACTCTTATATGATCAATTATGATAGACAAACTTAAGAAGTTGAGTCAAAAATGTTATTAGATTCAACCACTAGTAACACTAGGTTGCAAGGCATGCTTGAGAGGGTCACCAAACAACTCTATAATGCACTAGTGGTGCTAAGAACTAAATTCAATCAAATAAAAGAGCTTGAAGACAAAATAACAAAGTAATCAAGACAACCAAAGGATGGCAGCTCCATTCAGAAGTTATTAGAAGATAATGATAAAGAAATAAAGAGCATGAAGGCAGCTGCCAAGTGTTTGGCCTTGTAATTGCTTCATTTTTTCTATTTAAATCTTTATTTCTTATATAAATGCGTTTTCCTTTTCAACCCGCATTTATATTCTTTTGTTCATTATGATCCAGACCTTAATGAAATTTATTTATTTATGTTTTAATGAAAACAACAAGTTTGTTTTACCTATCATTAAGCTAATGGTTCGTGGACAAAGACTCTCCCATAAACAAGGATTTCAGAGATGGATGCAGGGAAGTTGCATCTAGGATGATTCTTGGTTGATCCAGGAAGGAGAAATTCCTATAATAGGAGTTAGTTGTAGAAACAAAATTTTTGTCACTTCATCAAAGATGAAAGATTTATCTTAATTTAGAAAGAATGTTGTGAGAATCTCTGACTCTTTGGACATTCCTCATTTCACAACATTTTATTGTAATCTCACTTTTTTAATATATAAATAGAAGAAATTGCCTTTAGATAGATGGAAAACAATTGCAAAACTTGAGATGGAGATGTGAACTTACTTTTTATTGTTAATTTCAATTCTTGTTAATTTCTATTTCTGATGATGCAATAGCTATCAGTTAATTGCAATTCTTGTTTATTCGTATTTTGATTTGAGTTTCTTTTAAGGACAAATTGACTCCGCGGAAATTCGAGCTCACTCCCCTGGACAAAGCATTGTCTCTCTTATGTAAAATAGATCAACTTAATCTTGTGATTGTTCCTTCCTAATTAGTTGATGTTTCTTCATGTTATGGTAAATAGTTATTACGGGTCTTGTTTATATTTTGTATGTTAATAATAATCTATTTTATTATGTTATTTCTTGGTAGTTGTTTCCTTAGAGATGTAATTGTTTTTTCTTTAGTTCCTTATTGTTGTTCCTTGAACTTTTGTTGTTACTTAGTTATAGTTATTAATTTATCTCGCAATAGTTAAATAGCTGGAAGCATATTAGATTAGGATCAAGGTTTTATATGTTGTTTCTTGATTGTGATTTAATTTGAAGTAGTGTGATTGATTAGTTGTGCATTTGAATTTCATTTCTACAAGCAAGGTTACGATTTAGTTCAGATATAGAGTTTATTTTCAATATTTTCATTTGTTCTTTACCTTTTTCCTTCTTTATTTTAACTATTGCTAGATCTGAAATATTGTAAGGGTGAGAATAGAATATATTTGCATTTAATAGAAATATTAGGACTTTAGATAATTTGATATAGTACCAATATTAGTATCTAGTAGTTCCTTGAATATATTTTTCCAACTGCCTTGAAATAAAAAGACACTTCTTGGGTTGATAAGATTAATGTTTAGGTAATTAGTTGTTTGCTTTGAGAAATTAAAGGCCCCAACATTTTGGCGTTGTTGTCACAGAGGTTGTCAAAAGAGTAGTACAATACTAATAACTGGTTATATATGCATGCTTGACTCTAAGAGGATTTTATATTAAAGATGGATGGAAACAACCTGTGCACACATCCTTGATAAGCTTGTGGTGGATTATGCCCTTAGTTGGTAGCTTCAGGTCATATAGTGTACAAGACTGTAAGAAGAAATGGAGGTAAAAATAAAAATGAAATGAATTAAAAAACAACCCCTATGAGTAACAAAACCCAAGGCCAAGCCAACCTTGGGAGACTGAACTTTATAGATGACATCATACAAAAAGAATAATCTCAAGCTTTAGGCGAACCCCAACCAGTATACATAAAAGGACCTACTATTTTTATTACTCCTGTGGAAAAATCCTCTACTACAGTGGAAGCTAAGATTTATGATAGAATTTTGGGATCAACAGCTAAAGAAGAGGAGAGTTTTCAATCCTCATCAACTGGGAAACCCAATATTCATAATAAGAGTGAGGGACACTCTTATAATTTGAGAGAAGGAGGGGGTGAAACAAGTAACCCAAACTTCCAAACATTTGAATGAAATCCTACAAAAACACCAATATCAAGGGAAGGGATTATGATTCCATACTTAATTAATGTTATGAGGCCTAGACACATTCCCTCAGAGCTAGGAAAAGGATATAAATAGTATGCTACTTCTTATCAATTAGTACCTCATGACTTTGGGAACCTAGAAGGGTATTGGAATTTTTTTTACAAAATGGCAGGAGAAGTGAATCTATCAGCCACAACAACTTCAATAACATATTTTTTTATCATTGACCCGTAAGAAAATGCACCTATGAAATCTATACAACTACATGGTCTTTAAATTTCCATGGATTAGCTTTGGAATATCCAAATGCATTCCTATTCAAAATTGATGTTCTATGTAGAGGATATGATTATACCACCAATCCACAACAATTGAAGTTGTTCCCCTCTACCTTATAGGGAGAAGAATAAATATGGTTTATGGGATTAGGAATTAAGAATTAATGGTGGTACCATTAATTCTTTGGATGAAATGAAGGAAGTTTTTCTTTAAAAAATACCAAGACTATTCTCGGTACAGGGACTTAAGAGAAGAAATATTTAATATGGCTTACAAAGAGGATGAGAGTTTAGAAGAGTACATAGAAAGGTTTCAATATAACATACAACAGTCACCTTATAGTACTCTTCCTAAAGAAGTATTGACATATTTCCTTATTTTAAAGTAACATAAAGTGTTGCGATTAACAGCCAAAATATCTTCATTATTGATGATTTGGTTCCACTGGGATGGACCTAGGATCAATGATTTAGACTTGAGGTGGATTAACCAGTTGATCACACTTCTGTCACAGAGTTGGGCTTGGAAGAGGAGAGCGAAAGTAGTATTAATTTTCTACCTTTAGGCTTCTCAGCTCAGTGTAATTTGGCTTCTCAACCAAAAAAGTTTTCATCATCCAAAGTAGCTAGAAATCCCTCCAAAAAAATTAACTATAGTTTTCCCTTTAAGGGTGGGAGTCTTCTCATTAGAAGAGCTTTCTTTTCTCTTTACCTCCACCAGTGATTGTTGATATTTCTCCCATGTAATTAGATTTTCTCAAGCACCCCAACAACTATGAAATCCATCTCTAGTCCCTCTATCAAAGTTCAAATCAAATGCAATCACAAATTTCAGCAAGTCACCTAAACACTCCTCAAATTTGGCCCTAGATTCTTCTTTTTGAATAATCTTGGAGATTTCCATGATTGCCCCAATCCTGACAAGTTAGAAGTGACTGGATATGGTGGTGCTTAGTACATAGCCGATAGGTCGAATAGGATTGAGCACGGGAGAGTGATAAGGGGAATCTGTTGGCATTATCAGATTGGAAGGGAAGTGAAGGGGGGGAGGCCCTCAGCGTCGCAAGTGTCACGCTCACTTGCTGAAGATCTTGGTGTGTTGGAGTTGTGGTGGTGAGTGGTTCCTATGTATCTAGTGGGATGATTGAAAGGGATTGGGAATGGGATCTGACCCTCCCTGGAATCATTCATAATCGTTGATCTATGGAATACTCCCAATTGACTCTAAATTTATGTGGGGTAGCAGTAGTTTAAGTACCACGTTAGTTACCCCACCGAAAAGGCTTCTGGGACCCAGTGAGTGTGAAACTGATGACGACCTTCTTGCTAAACTAGTCAACAATTACCTATTTGGTGTATGATTAAGGAGGTTAACCCCCCTTTATTTACCCTCTTAACACTTTGTGTGCTTACCCTACTCTACTTCATCCTGGATGTCACTGTCGGGTGGGCCCCACCCACTAAGATTCATCTTGGTGCCTCACTTATGTGCCATTTAAAATGCTTGTGGGTTATTGTGGCTGGGTGGGCCCCGCCTGCTCCTTCCAGAGTGTGATCATCGAGATGTCATCATTTCATTCCTCCTCTCCTAACGCTCAACCTTTTTCAAATTTAACATTATGTCGGGGTAATCTTACTGGGTGGGTTCCACTGGTGACCAATAGGATTATTTTCCTCTGTTATGTGTGTCATCCACGTCTTCCCAGAGCTTTGCATAGAGGCTCCACTATTCTTGTCATTAAGTTTGGCATTTAATCCCACTTTGGCTACATTCTAAAGCTGCACCTGGGTGCCTTTTGAATCTATGATCATTTAGCTCTGTAACCTATTCCTTTTGTTTTTTGAAGTTTTAAGTCCCATTTTTCATACAATAATAAATAATCACTGTTATATGGAGGAAAATGAAAGGCGGATGAGGGGGTACACCATCGGGTCAGCCTAGGGATAGTGCCTCGTAAGAGAGGCATTGGGAACTTGCAAATTAGTGCCTTAAATTTGGGCATGGAGTCAAACTATTTCAAACATAGAAAAGAAAAACAAAAACAAAATGAGAAATGGAGTATTTACAATGGATCACCGATATTTACAATGGATGAAGGTGAAATTATTTAATGTTGGAAGTAGTGCTTGAGGAACTACCCATTTATAGGCATCTCAAACACTTCACCATCCAGGTTCTCCAATAGAAAGGTATTGGTCCCTTTGGCTTCAGCTACCTTGAAAGATCCAAACCACGAGGAATAAAATTTCCCATACTTTCCTTTGTCTTCTCTCTTTAAATCCAATTTGAGCATGAGGTCACCTAGCTAAAAAAACCTATCCTTAGCCTTCTTGTAAAAGAGAGCCTTCATATTATCCTAATATTTGATCAGAATTTGAGTTACTTGTCCCCTTCTTTCTTGCAATTCCACCAACTGATATATTCTCCGGATTAGAGGGTTTGTCTCCTCTACATCTTGTAGGAGTTTTTCCACTAGCATAGCCAATTGGGTAGGGAAAATTGCAGTAGTCCCATATACTAACTCAAACGGGGATTTCGCATTTGACCTCTTAGTACTGACTTTATTAGCCCTCAATGCAAACTTAAGTTGAGACTCCCAATTTTTTTTTTATTTTCTGTTATGGTCTTATTAAGAATTTTGTCTAAGGTCTTGTTGGATAACTTTGCTAATTTGTTCCCCTGTGGATAATAAGTATTAGAGTGTCTTAGGATAATATTATCATATTGACAGAAACTGATAGATTTTGTTGATTTAAATACATGTGCATTATCAGTAACAATTTTTTTAGACAACCAAATAGGGCTAGAATGTTCCCCTCCATCAACTTGATAACCACTATATCAATGGAATTCTTGGTAGGGATGGCCTCCACCAATTTAGTGAATTAATATGTTTCTGTGAGTATCCATTTGTGCATCTCACGAATGATGGGTGTATTTCTCCAATAAAATGTAGTCCCCACTACCTAAATGTCTCATCTACAAAAATAGGGATTAAATGTAGGGGTTCTAGCTTCTATTTTTCATAAAAGACCTAGCACTTTTTAAAGGTTCTGACTTGTGCGTGGACATCCTTTCAAAGGTTGGGCTAATAGAATCCAAATTTGAGAATTTTATGAGATGTAACCTTCCAACTATAATTTCCCCCACAAACACAGTTGTGAAATTATTCTATTATCTTTGGAGTCATTTCTCCCACCAAGCATAACATTTTGATTCCCATAGGGTCATTCCAATATAACTGACCATTTGAAATGAAAAGAATTTGTGGTTGTAACCTTAGGGATCTATATTTTATTTTTCCATATTTGGGTGTGCATTCCATGAACAAAAGATAATGAACAATAAGCTTATACCATTTAGAGACCATATATTTCATTTGAATTTTATGGGTTGCTCTGTTACCATCCTCCTATCATCCTTGTTTCTCTATTTCTATCTTGTTGACTAGAAGATTTATTCCCAAGGCCTGAAAATTAGCTTCTGATAGAATTTTGGCCAATCCTTTCCCCTAGACCAATTTAGTAGGCTTGATATCCATGTCATACTCCTAGATCTTGGAAATCCATTTTCCTCTCTTGCCTTCATTGTCTCCTTGTGTGAGGATGTCTTTCACAGTAGCTGTAGGGACACAAGAAATTATCCTTGATTGCATAATATCAATTCAGAAATCTTTCCGAGCCTTAACCAAAGAATAGGCATGTTTTTCCGTAATATTGTATTTTAGTTCTGCATCCCTTAACACCTGACTGAAAAACATAATTGATTTCTCATTTTCTTCATTATTCTTCTACAGTAAAACAAATGCCACCGTGTTAGAAGAGGAAAAAGAAAAAATGAGGAATGGTATTTTATAATCAAGGCTAGCTAAGAATGGGGCATCTAGAAAGGCTCTCTTGATCCTAGAGAATGATTCTTTGGTTGCAGGAGTCCACTTGACTTCCCTGACCTTCTTCAACATGTTAGTGATTTCTTTTACAATATCAACATAATTAGGCACAAACCTTCTTAGGAAATTCATTCTTCCTAAGATATTTGTATCTCCATTTTATTCCTTCGTAATGGGATATTTTTAATAGCCTCCACCCTCTTGGGTTGAATCTTCACTCCTTCTCTTGCCACGATGTGACCCAATAACTTACCTTCGCTAAGAGAAAATTGTGATTTCTTGAGATTCAAAGACAAGTCATACTTCCTGCATTTTTCAAAACTGAGTTGCAAGTGTTGGAGATGTTCCTTGTCAAACTTAGAGAAAATAGTTATGTCATCCAGGTAAATTACCACAAATTTGTCTTTTTCCCCAACAAAATTTATATCCATTACCCTTTGAAAATTGGCTCCAACATTTATGAGACCAAAAGGCATCCTATCATACATGAAGGTTCCCCAAGGTGTGATAAAAGTTGTTTTCTTTTTGTCCCCTAGATGTACAACAATCTGGTTATATCCAGATAAACCATCCATCATAGAAAGTTTGGACGATCACACCACTTTCTTCATAATTTAATCCATTTTGGGTAAGGGGTAGTTGTCTTTCAAAGAGGCCCTATTCAAGTTTCTGAAGTCCACACATAATTTGATCTCCCCATTTTTCTTCCTGAAATGAACTAAATTTTCCATCAAATCTGAGTATCTTAGAGGCACAATAATTTTATCCTATAACAACTCCTTAAATTCCTTTTCAATTGATGGGAGTAGTAAGGGGTTTATTTGCCTAAACTTCTGAGTGTAGGGATTCATTCCAGTCTTCAAAGGAATCTTGCATCATATGATACTCGGATCAAAAGTCTTCAAATCATCATAGGAATAAGAAGAAACATCCATATATTTTTTAAATAATGCCATATATATTTGTTTATAACCTTTTGTGACTTCTTTAGCTAACTTGAAAATTTTAGGCTCTTGTTTAGTGCCAATGTTGTAGTCTTTTGTATCTTCCTCATGCTCCTATTTCATTAGCTTAATAGCTATGTTATTTGAATTAAACTGTATCTCTAGTGGAACCAACCCATTGGGAATTGTATTCCCCTTCAATTGCAAAATTTTATGACCATCAATTGATTCCTCCCATGTCTATTGTTCCTTTGATGCATTTTCATCTTCCTAGTCAATCAATGAATTAGAGAATTCTCCAATGGCATCCATAAAACACTTGATCTATTCCTCATCCTAAAAAACCTGCCAATATTTCACATTGTCTGGAACTAAGGGTCTAAACCTGACCTCAACTTCATACTTGAGAAAGGGGTTTTGAGGAGGTTTAAAATTGCTCGTAGAAATTGCCAAGGAATTGGTCATCCTGTTCTGCTTCCTAGGAAGAAACTAAATATTAAATGCTATTAAAAAAATTTCAACCAAATCCCATATCTCATTTTTGTTGGACTTAAATATTAAGTTCTTGGTTTAATATTGATTCCTAACTTGTTTCACCACCAGCTTAAAATTACCGAATATTGCCAAGCACTCATTATTGAGGTTTTTAGTAGCTTGCAGTCGTAATAGCAATGCCTCATATTTAGCAATATTGTTTGTAGCATCAAACTCTCATTTCAATGAGAAGCTACAAGGTTACCCTTTGAGGATACCAAGAACACAACAACTCCATTCCCTTCCCTAGAATAAGCACCATCAAAATACAATTTCCAAATATGACCAGACTCTAGTTGTTTCTTACCCATCTGAGTGAAAGATTCTATCTGGATATCTTCCATGATTTGATCATCTTCTTCCAACAAAATACAATAAAAATATCTTTCTTGACCATACACAAGAGAATTATTTGAACAATTGACTTTATTTATTGTCTTTATAAATCTCGACTCTCTGTAGAATATGTGCTATTCTCCACCAAACACGAGAATGGTATCATATCTTAGATCAAGCTTGATATATCCTTTCATTTTTATCCCCCATGACCTAGATAGGAGCATACCAAATCTTGCAGGGATGTCAACAACTACAATGTCCATCACCACGCTCTTCACTGGGATTTGAGCCAAATTAACCACTAAATCTTTGATCATACATAGAGACTTTACTCTTTTAGAATCAAAGGAATATAAATAGTTGTATGGTTTTTTTATCTCGCAAACCTAACTATTCCATTATAGACAATGGTACGAAATTATGAGAAGCTCATGATTCAAGCATACAGTTATGAAGTAATAAATCATGGATTACTAGGGTGACATAGAATGGAGCAATGGAAGGGTCATGCTCCTCCACATGTGGACCAAACATAAACATGGGCCTTTCTTCCTGTAGGTTAGGACTATCTTGAAGTGGGGTAATGGTAGATAAGTCCATGAACTGAGAAACATGTGCTTTATAACTGGGATATTTCAATAATTTAGTCAAAGGGATATATATCTTGACTTTTTCTAACTCTTTTTGCATGCTGAAAATAGAAGGATTCCTATCAATTTTGACTAACGCAACTGGTTCACTACATACATTTTCATTGGCTTTGTTTAGACTGATTTTTTCTCTGTATTTGAACCTTGAGACTCAAGATGAGCAAGATGGGAGGACTCTCCTTTTCTCGGTGTGACAGGGTTTACTACTTTCTTCCCTTTATCAACTAGTTTTGGGTAGTCTCTTCATTTTATCCTACATCCTGAACCATTTTCTTGATCTCAAGTTGTATTTCCTATGCAGATGGGCTTGGCGTACTTGGAATCAAGTGGATATTGTTGCACTACATCACTGTGACTCAGATCTGATGTGAGATATGGACTTTTGGGTACAAACCACATTATAAATATACATTATTGAGTTTATTGTGGAAGGTCATAAGTTATTCTATAAACATGAGGTTATTTTTAAATTGGGGTTGCGAGGAAAAAAACTAAGATAAATCTTATTGTGGATTAAGGTGTTAATGGTGGAAGAAAACTTGTTGGTGTTCTGGAACCCAACTAAGGAATCTTAAAAGCCCAATACTGGGGGAAGTATCTAAAGGGGGTATGCTACCTAGTGGGGAGCTATGAGAATATTGAAGAAATTGACACATATGAAATGGTAGGAGAGAGCTCTAAAGGAGATCGGTAGAAGGAAGAAAGAACTACACCAAGCAAGAGTGGTGTTATGAAATCCAGGAGAGAGACAAAGAGAAGAAGGTCTTCTAAAGTTGTGGAGAAGTGGGGATAGAGATGGATTTTTGCCCATCAAAAAGAGCATAAATGGATATAGATATAGTGGGTCAAAGAAGTGATAAGGACTCCACCCCAACAGCATAGATGGGAATGTCAGATGGAATGGGTTCCACAGACCTAGAGGAAATCTCAAAGGATGACATGAACTTCACCATGATAAGATTGTTTGTTGAGAATGACGTGTCCATCATGAGTAATGATTCCCCTCCTTAAAACTCACGTAGTATATTCCCCAACCTTCCCTTGGTACTTTATCACAACCTGGATCAATTTATGTCTAAGTTAATCAAAGTCATAAAGGTTCATAGTGTGCACACTACCTATAAGGGTGACACTAGTAGAAGTAAAAATAGTTATAATAGTTCAAATCTCCAAGATTCATCATGGCTAGGGTCTAAGAGATTTATACTCCTCCCACAAAGTCCATCAAGCATGGCGGGATCCTTTACTCAATATCTTTAGCTCTTGGGAAGAGGAAATGAGGTTGTAGAAAAACATTGGTACTTAGCGATGAAGCCATATGGAGGGCTCACTAGACCCTGGACGCCATGAAACTAATTGAATTCCAAACCACTCTTTGGGAGAGGGCATTGAGATGGTTCATCAAATGGTCTACCTTACAATAGAAGCCAATGATGGATGAAGTCAAAAAAGAGTTTGTTCAGGAATTTCAGCTTCCCCATACCAACTAGCAGGTGTTATTTGAATTATAGGAAATCAAGCAACAGAAAGGGCAGACTGCATGGGAACTAAT
Source organism: Pinus taeda (assembly GCA_000404065.3). Taxonomy (NCBI): domain Eukaryota; kingdom Viridiplantae; phylum Streptophyta; class Pinopsida; order Pinales; family Pinaceae; genus Pinus; species Pinus taeda. The sequence continues at coordinate 307,641 of APFE031045516.1, forward strand.
GCATAGGTTCAAGGATGTCATTGGAAAACTAAGCTACCTGATTGACCAAAATCATTAATGAGATTGTTTCATTAAAGCATTATTACCCCTTAATCACACATCATTGACTCAACATAAATTTGATACATTCTAGGGTGCCCTAGAACAGATGACTAGGATTGATGCTATGGAAGGATACCCACATGAATATGGGGGGGGAGTAGCCTACCATGACCCCTCTATAATAGGTCTACAACATAAAATCATAGATTTAACAGAGGATCTAAAGGACTTGCAATTATCACAACCTATGTAGCTACATGTATGGTGCACCAACTGCCTTGTCGAGGGGCATGATGTGGCAGAATGCCCAAGTTTGTGGGGGCCAAGTAGTCCTGCCACACTAGCAAGGCCATCGACATCCCTACCAGCTGCAGGAGTTGCACATATAGGGTAGCAAGGTTTATACATATGATGCACTCAATTTCATGCATTTCCAAACCAATAAAGTACAACATCATTAGAGTACTGTGAAATATGTAGAACGTATCGGCACCTCCCTCATCTATGTCCAATCCTAGAGAGGTATTCCCATGTTCCAAACACACCTTTTGCTTATTTTTTTATTCACCAACTCAACATTTTGATCAATGTAGAGCGTTGGATGCCTTGGCGGATCAATTGGATGAATCAACCTACTGAATCAATGAGACTCCTCGAAGACAAGGAGGCAAAGGAACTAGGGGGGAAGAACAAGAGGCAGAAGTCTGATCTCTTGCTACAATTGTGATAAAAAAGGGCATGTCGCAAGGAAATACCCAATACCGAGAATATCTTGGTTACATGCAATGGAAGATTGTCCAAATTTAATCGGTAGATGGGAAGAATGCAACCGAAAAAGGGGAGAAAATTTAATTAATGCTGAGTCAAGGCTCCTGGAGGCAGCGCCCCTCTCGAAAATCGACATACTCACCCATGGAGGAAAGAATACTAGATCTGATGTTGGAGCCAAAGAGTAGCCTAAAATCGTAAAACCAACCTCACCAAAACGCTCATATGACTCAAGACAACAAAAGAGGTACTATAAAGAGGTTGCAAAGACTTTTAACAAATTGACTTCAAACAGTGGACCTCTTGGAAAATAGTGAGGATTTTCAAAAGCTAGGAGCTTGGACCTGTCATTCTCTAATGGTCAACTCATAGCAGAATGGTTCAAGTTATTTTTACAAATTGTGAATCATGATCATATACTTGGAGAGTTGTGGGGAATTTTTAAATCTTATGTTAAGGATGGAGCAGCCGAGGAAGGAGTCATTTATGCTAATTTACCTGAGAGACACTCCAGGAGGGTGTGAAGGAACAAGAAGAGAACATGAAGGGAGTTTTGGATTGATGCTCAAATTATGGGCTTCAAGATCAAGGATACAATGTTAGATCTGGGCTCATATGTGAATATCCTACCAAGGGAAATCTGGGAAGCCTTGTGGAGGCCGAAATTGGAATTTTCTCCAATTAAATTATGTATGGGAAATCAATATTGTATCCTTCTAGTGGGGAGGAGGGAGGATGTATAATTTGACGTAGCAGGAGTAAAAAATTTTGTTGACTTTTAGGTAATAAACATTATGGGGGACAAACACCCCTATCCGGCATTACTTAGAATAGCTTATGTCAGGAATTACACAATAATTGACCTAAAGAAGGAGTTGATGACATTTGAAGTAGAAGGATTCAAAGTGATCTAGCCCTAGACCCATACCAGGGACCAAAATTCACTAAGTCTATAGATGGCAGGGAAGAACTTGAACTATTGGACTAGTTTTACTGACTAACAATGGGGAAAAGAGAAGACTACATTAATCCTACAACAGAAGAATCAACCAGTTATATGAGAATTTAGAGTTCAAAGGTTGGCTCTAAGGTAGCTTGGGGTGAATGGAAGAAGGGAGTATATGAAATCAACACCAAGTGTTGCACCATGATCTATCATATCAACTAGGCTGGTACTAAGGTATGATAATTTCCTATTTTCAATGGCATGGAATCGATTAACTGTCTCTGAAGAACACAAGGTTCCCTTGTTGGATATACTTTACAAGTGACACCAACAAGGTGGTGGGGATCTCACTGCAACCACCTCAGAGAATGCAAGGAGGTTAAGACAATGATGAGAGTTAGATTTGGGCATTCAGAGGAATACCCTCAAAAATACATAAAGTACAGGGGGAGCTCTAACCCTAAAAAACATTTGCAAGATTGGAGGCCAACTAGATTAGGGAATGGATTATAAAGGGCTTATGGGTGCACATATTTACACACACCTTGGGGACATTTCCAGAGGCATGGTATGTGAAGGAGGAAATAAGGAGGTAGACCAGTTATTGGGATTTTCTGGAAGAACAATTTATTAGATATTTTTCTTTTATCGATAATGACGAATGAATTGCGACTACTTTGCAATCCATTAAATAGGTTATGCTCATGGTTGGATAGTTGAAAGAGGAATGTATAGAATAGGAAACCATTGAACATCTAAATGAATCCAGGTTCCATGAAGTCATAGGTTGTGGAAAGATCGAATAGGAGCTAGATGAAGATGACCTGGAGGAACCGAGACATCTGAAGTTCATCGAAACTGAAGGGGAAAGGAATGTTGAACATGGGCCTGTAACTAATGGTTTGAAACTATTACCTATGAATTTTCTAAAACATAACATCGACATTAATGAAAATCTGAAAATGGCCTCAATCAGACATTATTGGAATGAGCAAATTACTAAGGAAATATTCAACCTCCAGAGGGAGTACGAAAATTTGTGCCCCGCGTCTATTCAACAAAAATTAAGGGGATAACGGGAGATTTAGGGGAGATGAATGTTGTGCATAAATAAGATGCAAATATAGTGAAACATCGATCATATTGACTAAATATGAGATTTAAAGAGAAATTGAAGAAGGAAATAAATACAATGTTGGCGATAGGGCTTATATTCCGAGTTGATAAGGTCAAATTGGTCATCCCAATTTTCATTCAGAATAAGATAGACACTGAATAGATTTGAGTATGCATATATTCCAAAGCCTTAACAATGTTTGTGTTGATGACCCCTTTCCTACCCCATTCAGTGACGATGTCCTAGACAATGTAGATGGAAATGAAGCTTACTCATTTATAGATGGATTCTATGGTTACCACCAAGTTCGGATTGCAGAGGATGACAATAAGAAAACCACATTCACCACTGGATGAGGACCCTATGCATGCCATGTTATGCCCTTTGGACTTAAAAATGCCCCAAAAATATTCTCCAAGATTGTAATTGATGATTTCAAAGATTATATTCACAGGTTTCTAGAAGTTTACATGGACAATTGGACCATCTACATTTTGTTGAAGAAGCATTCCAGTCTGCTCAGTGTGATGTTTGACTAATGTAGAAAACTATGAATTTACCTAAACCTGAAGAAGTGCATATTCGTTGTCCCTTTCAAGACACTTATGGGCCATATAGTTTTCAAGGACAAAGTGTGTGTTGACCCTAGTAAGATCTCAGAAATCGTGAATATGGAGCCACCAACAACTATTGAATAATTAATATCCACCCTTGGTCGCACAAGATATTACAAGAGGTTCATCTGTAACTATGCTTTGATCACTGCATCACTAGAGAAGCTATTGAAGAAATTTCAAATTTTTGTTTGGTCAAATGTATGTGAAGCTTATTTTAATGTGTTCAAGGAAAAATAAGCAAGTTCATCAATATTAGTTTATCGATATTGGAACAAGCAATTCCACATCCACATTGATGCCTCGGGTGTCTCCTTGGGGATGTCTTGGCTAAGCCTCGAGATAGGAACCCTTACCACCCCATTTACTTCGCTAGCAAGAATTATCCACAATAGAAAATAATTATACCACGACTGAGAGCGAAGCACCTGTGATGGTATATTCTTTACAAAAGTTTTAGCACTATCATTTTGGGGGTCTGTTCAAATTCTTCACTGATCGTTCTGCCTCGAAATACCTAGTAAATAAGCCTATACTTGAAGGAAGTATTTGCATATGGCTTCTTTTGTTCTAGGAAATCACATTTGAAGTAATTACCATGTCAGGCATACTGAATGTGGGGCCTCATCACCTTTCTCAGTTAGAGTAGGGCAAAAAAGGGGCATTAGTAGATGATCATCTACTGGAAGGTGATCTATTTGAGTTGAATTCATACTAGACTACTTGGAGGATATTACAACTTTTCTAGCCACAATTAAATGTCTAGAGGAGTACATGACGACATAGTGAAAACACATGGTGGTTCACAATGCAAATTACCATTTGATTGCAAGACATTTGTACAAGTTGGGCCTTAATCAAATATTGCATAGAGGTTTCCTTGATCATGAGAGACATGGTGTATTTTGGGAGTTTCATTCAGGATTTGTGGGTGGGCACATTAGCAAGAAGGCCACCGTGAGGAAAGTGTTGTAGTCGGGACTATGGTGGCCGATATTTTTTCAATATGCAAAGGAATATGTCAAGAGGTGTGATGTATGTCATAGGGTTCAAAAACCATTGCACCAGGATGAGCTACTGTTGCAACCAGTGCGGGCACTACAAGATTTTGAGAAATGGGTAATTGACATTGTAGGACCTATCAACCTGGTGGCACAACACTCACATTCCTAGTACATTACTACTACTACAGAGTATCTTACCAGATGGGTTAAATAGACACTAGTTAAGGATTACACTACAGACACTCCCGCTAGATTCATTTTTGAGAATATCATCACCCAGTTTGAGTGCTCCCGAAGCCTCACCAGTGACCGGGGAACCCATTTTATAAATAAACCCATCACATCATTACTTCATAAATTCATGGCACAACACGATAAGAGCAGCCCATATCACCCTCAAGAAAATGGTATTGTAGAGACCTTCAACAAAATCTTAGAGAGGGGACTCACCAAGGTCTGCTCAGCAAATCAAGACGATTGGGATGAATGGGTGCCAACCATGCTATGGGCTTATCTTACAACTATCAAGAATTTTCACAAGTATACACCCTTCCAGTTAGTATATGGATGAGAAGTTGTAGTACTTGCCGAATTTACCATACCCAGCCTCTTCATCAAACATGACACTCACATGATGGAGGAAGACTCAATCCCAAAGCACTTGGAAGAGCTTTGTGAATTGGACGAGGTGAGGTTTTTAGCAGATTTTTACTAGACTATTGAAAAGTAGGGGTAGAAGGCATGGCATGACAGGCACATCAAGCACAAACCCTTTACAGTTGGAGGAAATGTTCTGTTATGTGACATTAAATTCCTAAATTTTCCTAGAAAGTTGCAAATGCATTGATTGGGACCCTTAATTGTTGTAGAAGTGAAGAAATCCAAAGTTGTCAAGCTCACACAATTGGATGCTGTCTTGCTACTAGGATGTTTGAATGGTGCATGCGTGAAACCTTTCCATGGCTAAAGAAATTCTGCAGCAAATTGATTGATTGAATCTCCACAAGGAAATTGTACGTAGGTTTAGGAAGATTCATTAAGTTCTTTTAGTATATCATTTGTGTCAGTTAAGATTAATTGGTTTCTTCTTCGAGTTGGAGTCAATCAAGAATAAATGTATGTCATGTATTTTAGTTATGGAATTACTTCCACCTCACTGCAACTACTTGTGTTCAGGGAGTCACACATTTCAGCAGTTGTATCTGTGATAATTAAGTTGTAATTCCCTATGTCAGTTAGAATTTGGGCCCAACTTCCAAAATTGAAGCAAGTAGAGGGCCCTCTACTTGCTTCAATTTTGGAAGTTGGGCCCCACTCTTGGTTGGAACCTGCAATTCCCAATCCTCACCACATTGCCACTAAGCCACCATCCGGGCCCAAGAAAAACCTTGGCACCACCTCCACCCAAATTTTTGATCTCACTTACAAAGAGCCCCATTCTCATGCTACAAACCCATCACAAAATAAAATCCCCCCTCCACTTCCACTGCCTCACTACAGTCATGGGATCCATCACATCACAAAACTTCCATTTCTGCCACCATCTCTAACATCCTGGCATCTGGGGCTATGATCGGTATCGAGACAAAAATAAAGGTCAACTCCATTATATAATCTAGTGCTAAGAATATGAATGGGGTGCTTACAACCCAAATTTCTATTGCTTAAACCATTCAACCATCCATGTTATTGTTATTGTTTAAATCTGTTCCACTCACACTCATTGAGAAATTTACTACCCCACCACTCCCCAACCCCACAATAGTTTGCACAGTACCCTTACCCATTGATCCTATCATCTCATCACCAACATGCTCCCCCATGTTTCACATTGATCCACAAACAATCGAACCCTCATAGAGAGCAACATCTCCACAGGGGAACTTTGAGAAATCAATTTATAGTGGATATTCATTATAGATTTGATACCCTAGACCTTTCTTAATGAATCATGATGACCTCCAGAGCTAGTCCTCAACCCAATTATTTAATTTCCTTCAACTAGATGCATGCCAAGTAGAGGCATTGCACAATGTCTTTGCTACCAAGAATGAGAAATAGTAGATCCCAACCCTTGCAACAAAACACGACCATCTCCTCTAAGAGAAGCAGAACCTTTAGGGTCAGTTTGGCCAAACTAGTGAAAAATTCTAGGTACTATGGCCCTCAATAGTTGATATCATGATATATACACCGAAACATTTCTCCTTGTGTACCATTATTGAGTGTTGTGATCACATCAAAGTGGCCTCTAGAAACCTAGTCTTGGCAAATCGGGATCTTAAAAGAAGTATTGTTGCCACTCATAGTGCACTACTAGATCCTACCACTAAGTATGCAGGAGATATTAAGCATAAACTAGCAGAAGTGTCTAACTTGAATGCCTCGATCGTCAAGGTTACGGAAAAATCTCAAGGCATTTTGAAACAAGTTCACAACTGGTTTAGTTGCCTTGGAAAGAAAAAATCAATTTGTTTACCCTCTGTGTAGTCACACTAATAACTTGTTTAATCAAGCCATGGGGACCCAAGACAAGACACAATAGAAGGAAATTATGGCACAAATAGACAACCTTGAGAACCAAATCTAGTACATTGAACATGAATCGGCTAATTCCAAGCAAATATTCTAGGGACGTCAGCCACCTGCACAATCTCATCTAGAAAAACTACATCAAATCACTGAAGAAATCGACATGTAGTGGAATACTCTACTGATGACCCACCCAACCCAACCTACTGTCAAACTTATGACACAGCTCTTTGCTCAGGTGGGCACCCTCACAAGTACATGGAGGGTGGATCTTGACGCGTACATAGAGTTATGGAATACAACCATAAAAGCCATCCGTGATTTTGGTCCTTCATTTAAAGGAACTAGTGAAGGTGAAGCAAACATCCAAGGAGAAGCAATGTAGGGAGGAGAACCAGTAGAATTAGTAGCACTGACAACACTGGAAAAGGATTGACTTGGGGATGAGTCAATGGACTATGGTCAGGGCTTGTTGGGTCCTTCATTTTGAGAAACAAAGTGACACGTTGGAAGAATGATCACATTTTGCAAAAGATAACCATTGGGAAGTTGCAAAGAAGATAGATGGAGAAGAGGAAGGAATTTTTTGAATACTAGAAGTTCTAAAAACATGGCCGGAGAAGGCGAGAATTAGGTAGCAACGGCCCAATAGAAAGGAATACTGATGGCTAAGCAGTAGCATTAACCAAAGAGGAAAAAGGCAAAGCATCCAAGGTAGAAGTAGAAGTCTAGGCAAGCATAGGGAAATAGGAAATCATGCGGAAATCGTCAGAAGGTGGGTCCCGCGCCCAAAATCGGCAAGGTATCGCATGCACTTCGAGTGGTAAGTAGGTTTGGCCTAGTTCAGTGCAATGCCACACACCTAGTGACACGTGTCCAACGGATGTGAGAGAAAACCACTTACATCACGTGAGTAACGGTCAAGCAACTTACTCGCGCGATATAGACGGAGACCGTAGGATCTAGAGGCTCTAGATCAACAGTGGAGAATCAACCCGATGGAAGACTAGATTTGATGGGGAAATAGACTGAGGTACATGAGATTTGAGGTCTGACATGATAGATGAGTTGGCAAAGGAACAGTTTCATGGGCAATCTTCGAGCAATGGAAATAACGACCGATTCAAAGAGAACTGACACTCAGTTCACGAGGAAACAGGTGGCCACCTCTCTGTGAAGCGTTACACAGCGATGATGATACAGAGTAGGGGAATTCCAGCAGACAGAGGCAGGCGATCCAAAGAGCCAGGAAGTGGAAATGAATAGTCAGGGAGCAGAATGGCTTTAAGCCATGAACAGACAAAGAGGAGAGGAACAGATGTAGAGAGAACGAAGTAAATTGTAGAGAACAGAGAAGCCGAGCTGACCTGTAGAGCAAAGGCAGTAATGAGCAGACAGAATAGAGAGAGTCTGAGATTCTGTGAACTCCAGAGAAGGCTTGAGAGATTCAAGAAACTCCTATGTGTATACCTGTCAGGTATTGAGTACCAAATTGGACTCATACCACTGAGACCAGTTGAGGTCGAGATTCAGTAATGGGAGTCTGTGTACTCTAGAGACTTGGGGGATCCAAGTATAATCCTAGTGATCATTCTCTGTTAAGTGAGACTCAAATTGAGGTCCTTATTGTAAAATATCTACTTTAAGACATAATAGAAAAGGCCACCACTAAAGGCTGGACCAGGAGACGTAGCCCAGGAGGATTGGGTGAACTCCTTATTAAATTTTTTTTGTTTTGTATTTGTTTATTGTGTTTCTCTTACTGTTTCAAGTGCCTGTGTATTTCACAATCTTATCAATCCATTTCTTAAAATAACATAGGCACACGCCAGCACATGTGTCTATAATACCTTCATTAATTAACTGAGATCATTCACGAGTGATTTCAGATCAAGTGGTATTAGAGCTATAGGTTGTTTAAGGTTAGACAAGCTTGTGCTGGATTTTGTTGTTGAATGCTAACTAGATCAAAGCTTAAATTAGGAGAAGGAGAGTTGGTCGAAACTAACCTAGAAATTGGAAGAGTTTGTCCTAAGAAGAGAATGTCAGAAGAAAGTCCCTTGGGACTAGACCCCCAATTCATAGATAGTTTCCTAGACATAAGGTCCATGGTAGAGGAAATGTACAAGGAGTTTAAGAAAGGTAAAGATGAAGATTCATCACACTCCAAAGAAAAAGGAGAAGAAGGGTCTCTCCTCCATGACCACTCAAAAGGAAAAGGGAAAGAAGAAAACTTTCTCACACCTCCTAATAGCCCTGAACATAGAAAGAAGACATCTTTGATTAAATTAGATGTTAAATTTGATTTCCCAATATATGATGGAGAGTTGAATGTAGAGAAGGTGGATAATTGGATTAGATAAATTAATGTTTATTGCAGAGTGCAGAGTATCAACTCAGACAAGAGTAAGATTCAGTTGGACAGCCTATTCCTCGGAGGCATTGCCTTGGTATGGTGGGAAGGCAGGACACAAGCTGACATGAAGAAACATGGTAGGATTCTTTTTGTCTGGAGTGAATTTGTTTCTGCAATCAAAAAGCATTTCTATCCACTAGCTTACATGCAGCAAGCCATGATGAGCTAGCAAACTCTTCGCCAATTGAAAGGGCAAAGTGTACAAGGTTACATCCAAGAATTTAGGAAAAGATCTTTGATTCTAGGGATTTCATTAGACTCACCTGAGACTCTGTTGAAGTACGTACGTGGTCTACACAGCTACATGAGGCACACTATCCTCATGTTTAATCCGACTAGTATAGATGAGGTATCTATTCAAGCTACACATCTAGAAGCTAGAGGAAAGAATGGGAACCCAGAAGTTGGAGGATCATCCAAACCCATTGCAAGCAAGAACAAGGAGAAAACAAAACATAAATGAAAAGAGAGGAAGGCCAACACTACACAGAAAAGCAAGTTTTCATGCACTCACTGTAAGAAGGATGGGCATGATGATGAGCACTGTTGGATTTTACATCCGGAGCTAAGACCTAAATAATTCAAGGGAAAGAAGAAGAAGACTACTGCAGCTATTCAGAAAGATTTGGGGTCAGACTTAGGAGATGAAACAACCATTGCAGCCATAGGTATAAAAGGTTGTCTGCTTTAGAGAATGCAAAAATCAAGAAGCAGGTGCAGGAGTTGCTCGAGAAGGGGTTCATTAGACCTAGCACATCACCATGTGGGTCTCCAATCGTTTTGGTAAGAAAAAAAGATGTCTCGTGGAGAATGTACATTGATTACCGAGCACTAAATAAGATAACAATAAAAAATTGTTATCCCCTTCCTTGCATAGTTGATTTATTTTTTCCAAGTTAGACTTGCATAGTGGATATCATCAGGTCAAAGTTGTAGAACAAGATGCATGGAAGACTTCTTTCAAAACAAAGCAGGGATTGTATGAGTAGCTGGTTATGCCTTTTGGCTTAATTAATGCCCCTGCTACTTTCATGACAATAATGAATGATGTACTCAGACCCTTTCTTGATGATTTTTTTTATTGTATATCTAGATGACATTCTTATATTTAGCAAAACGTGGGAAGAACATTTAAAGCATGTTAAGCAGACACTAGATGTTTTGAAAAGAGAAAAAATCTATGTTAAACTCTCAAAATGTGAATTTGGCAAAACATCTTTGAATTATTTGGGTCATATAGTAGGGGTTGGTGAATTGAAGATAGATCCCTCTAAGGTGGCAGTCATTGTAAACTGGCCTAAACCCAAATCTACTACAGAAGTCAGAAGCTTCTTGAGAGCAGCACAATATTGGAGAAAGTTAGTTTCTAAATTTTCCTTAATTACAGCTCCCTTACATGCTTTAATAGGATTGAAAAAGGTGTTTTAGTGGGGAGGAAAATAGTAGAAAGCCTTCGACACCTTGAAAGAAAAGATTAGTAGAACACCAGTACTAGCACTGTCTGATCTTCAAAGACCATTTGAGATCCAAATGGATGCTAGTGACTATGCCATGGGAGCAGTGTTGATATAGCATGGTAAACCCATATGTTATCATTCTAAGACATTTAATTCTGTAGTAGTTAACTATCCCACATATGATAAAGAATTGTATGCATTAGTACACAATGTGAAAAAGTGGAAGCATTACTTAATGGGAAAAGACATAGTTATACATATTGATCATCAACCACTTCAATATTTACACTCCCAAACTAAGTTGCAGCAATCAAGACACTACAAATGGATGGGTTTTCTACAATAGTTTCATTTAGTCATCAAATATAAATAGGGCATACACAATAAAGTTGTAGATATGTTATCTAGACCTATTATAAATGCATCCACTATACTTAAGCATAATTCAGTACTGCATGAGAGCTACATCAAACAATGTGCGCAAGATATAGATTTTAAAGATGTATATGCAACTTTAAGTCAACGCAAACAAGTAGAAGAATTGGATTACCATGTTAAGGACTAACTCTTGTATCATTGTGGGAAGCTATGCATTCCACAAACTAAAAGAGTAAAGATAATTCGAGAAGCACACACTTCTCTAATATCAGGTCACTTTGGGGTAACTAAAACAGTTGCACAACTACAAAGATTTTGTTATTGGCCAAAAATGAATGAGATAGTTTCTAGATATGTAAGAGGGTGTACCATGTGTGCTAAAAGCAAGCCCGACAATAAAAAACTAGGTTGTACACTCCACTACTAGTTCCTTCTCATCCTTGGGAAAGTATTTCCATGGACTTTGGTTGGAGGACTACCTAAATCTAGGAAAGGTCATGACTATTTATATGTTGTTGTGGATAGGTTCAAAAAAATGTGTATTTTGATACCTTGTAATAAACAGATTACAGTTGAACAAACTGCAAAGTTGTTCTTTTAGCATGTATGGGCTCATTTTGGATCACCCACTTCCATTGTATCTGATCAAGACACCCGATTTGTTGGGAAGTTTTGGTCGAGCCTGTGGGAACTGATGGACACCAAACTAAAGAAAAGCACAACCTTTCATCCAAAAATAGATAGCCAAACAAAAGTGTTCAACAGGATAGTGATACAATTGTTAAGAGGCTATTGCAGCAAGCATCCCAAATTTTGGGATGAACGTTTGTGTTATGGGCAGCGTTCTTACAATCGAGCAAAACATTCTTCTACACAAAGATCTCCTTTATAGACCTATTTTGGTTTCACACCAAGGTATCCTTTGGATTTTGTCTTTGGTAAAGACATAGCGGTTGATGGACACAGTGATGTGGACAAGGCAACCAAGTTCAATAAACAAATCCAAGAGATTCACTAGGAAGTACAGGAATAGCTGGAAAAGAGCCAAGCCAAATACAAGGCAAGGCATGACAAGCATCGGATAGATCATAGTTTCCAATTTGGTGATCAAGTCTAGCTGTATATCAAAAAAGACAAAATGCAAGGTGAAGGTAAAAAGCTAAAGCCAATAAGGTATGGACCTTTCAAGATACTTGAGAAAACTGGTTAGAATGCTTTTTGCCTTGATTTACTAGCTTACATGCACATCTACTCAGTCATTAATGCAGACAACTTAAGACTATTTGAACCTTCATTAACTGAAGATCATGAAGAGCAAAGTCAATTTCCTTCTATTGATGATCTGTTACCTGAATATCTCAATGAATTGCAAGAAGACACAGTTCTAGATAGGAAGGTGAGGACGACGCACAGGGGAGATGTTGAGTACCTCAAGATTGGACTCAAGGGTTCAAAGCCAAGTAGTGCAAAATGGATAGAGATTGGACAAGTGAGACAACTATACCCTCACTTAGTCGATGCTTGAAAACCAACTTTTGGTGGTCCAAAAGCTTTTTCAATGGGAAGGTCATGATCCGAATTGGATCCTTAAACATTTCCATGACTGTTTCAAATTATGTCAGGCTTCAAAATCTTATGAATGATGAGCTTATCAGAAATGACCGTTGGACAATGGCAATTTGTGGCTAGCACGGAGCAACGAGGACCCTCAGTCAAAGCGCATTGATTGTTGGCCCATGGAGACCGCGCATGGATGCAAATTGGCAATTGGAAGCCCAAATCTAAAAACAGAGGCAGTTTATGATACACGATTAGTGCTAATCACGTATTGCAGGGCAAAACTCTCAGTGAAGGAAAGCCCTGAGCACTCGGTCACAAGGAAAATAGGAAACCATGCGAAAACCATGAGAAGGCGGGTCCCATGCCCAAAACCAATAGGATATCATGTGCACTTCGAGCGGTAAGCAGGTTTGGTTGAGTTTAGTGCAATGCCACACACCGGGTGACATGCATACAACGGATGTGAGAGAAAACCGCTTACATCGCATGAGTAATGGTCGAGAAACTTGCCTGCGTGATATAGACAGAGATTGTAGGATCTGGAGGCTCTAGATCAATGATGGAGAATCAACCCAATGGAAGACCAAATTTGACGGGGAAATAGACTGAGGTACATGAGATTTGAGGTCCGACATGACCGACGAGTTGGCACAAGAACAGTTTCGTGGGCAATCTTGGAGGAACGGAAATAACGACCGATTCAAAGAGAACTAGCACTCAGTTCGCAAGGAGACAGGTGGCCACCTCTCTGTGAAACATTACACAGTGATGATGATGTAGAGCAGGGAAATTTCAGCAGACAGATGCAAGCAATCCAGAGAGCCAGGAAGTGGAAACAAACAGTCAGGGAGCAGATTACCTTTAAGCTGTGAACAGACAAAGAGCAGAGGGGAATAGAAGTAGAGAGAAAAAAGAAAATTGCAGAGAACAAAGAAGCCAAGTTGACCTACAGAGCAAAGACAGTATCGAGTAGACAGAAAAGAGAGAGTCCGAGAGTCTATGAACTCTAGAGAAGGCTTGAGAGGTTCAAGCAACTCCTCTGTTTAGACTTGTCAGGTATTGAGTACCAAATTGGACTCATACCACTGAGACTAGTCGAGGTCGAGATTTAGTAAGGGGAGTTTGTGTACTCTAGAGACTTGTGGGATCCAATTACAATTCTACTGATCATTCTCTATTAAGTGAGACTCAAAATTGAGCTCCTTATTGTAAAATCTCTGCTTTAAGACACAATAGAAAAGGCCACCACTTAAGGCTAGACCAAGAGATGTAGCCCAGGAGGATTGGGTGAACTCCTTATTAAATTTGTTGTGTTTTGTATTTTCTTACTGTGTTTCTCTTACTGTTTCAAGTGCCTGTGTATTTCGCAATCTTATCGATCCATTGCTTAAAATAACATAGGCACACCCCAACACATGTGTCTGTAATACCTTCATTAATTAACTGAGAACATTCACGAGTGATTTCAGATCACTCATGGGCATAGTTCTGGATTTACTAGCATTGATATATTTAATATGATTCTTCATGATATCAGATTCCACCCTTAACTAACTACGGTTGTTGCATACGTCGAGTGAGACTCCTTATCCATCCTAGATAAGGTGAAAATATTGATGTTATGCTAGACTACAATGGAACGTTTGTTGGTTGTTGTGCCTAAACCCGGGGTCTAAACCCTTCTATTATTTTTCCACCAACATTTTCTTATGGTATATGTGTCATCCATGTCCTCTGGGAGCTTCGCGTAGAGGCTCCATTGTTCTTTATGCTAAGTTTGGCATTTAAGCCCACTTTGGCTATGCACTAAAGGTGCACCCGAGTTCCCTTATACTCTACAATCATTTAGCTCTGTAACTCGTTCCTTTTGTTTTCTTGAAGTTTTAAGTCCCATTATTCATACAAGGATAAATCACCACTACTATATGGAGAAAAATGAAAGGGGCTGAGGGGGTGCAATAACTATTAGAATCAATATGTTTATTGTAATTCTTATAGTGTGTGGTCTCTGAGTGCCTCCTCATTTCCTACCTTCTAGTGTATAGCACAATGAAAATTCTTCTAAGCATACATGTTCAAGGTTTTCTAGTCGTTGAACTTAGTGGTCAATAATTGATAAACATGTTATGTTTTTTGAATCATTTGATTCACACTCTATCTCTTTTATCTTTTTTTAGTAAAAAAAAAATTATCGTATATTATTGAAGTATTAATAAATATACATTTTCTTGAACTAGTATTTAGTGGCAATGACAACACTATATATATAGCTTGTTGTGTAGACATTTGTTGTAAGTTCAATAAACCTTTTCCAAGTCTTGCAATTGTTTCTATGATATCACCATCGATTTTTTGACATTCACTTTCTATAATTTTAAACATCAACATCATTGTTTTATCTAGAATTGTCATATATGAACTACAATAAGTAGTTGTAGCATATTTGTCAAGTAAAAATTGGGCATCAGTATTTGAACCCAAGATTAATGGAATATTTTGAGCAAATATGTTAGTCCATATGCCAATTGGCTCTCTTTTCAATAGAATTGTTCTTTGTTTCAAAGTACATTGAATTGGATGGATGTAATCATATTCTGTTATACCAAATTTTTCAAGAAAACTATAAAATGTATATGTATCATCATGTTCCATATTTTCTAGTGCATCAAATATCATTCTTACATTCACTTTTTTTTGTATGCTCGAATTCCATAGGCTCCACTATTTACATCTTTCACATATGTTTTCCTTTCCTACCAATTTCTGTATGATAATTATGTTTAATAGTTTTCAAATTTGTAGGTAGATTGCTTGAATCATAGCACAAGTACTTGTCAATGAAACTTTCAATTTCAATGCTAGTACTTGTTCAATAGATAGGAGCATTTTTTGTCCATATCAATCCATATTCATGATGGCTTCCTCGATTTCGGAATTATGTTACAAACAAATAGTCAATGAAGTCATCAAAGTACTTTGACTCATGTAAAATTAACTAGCGTATAGCATTCATTGTAATCCTATAATATCATACACAAGTAACAAGGTCATTTCTAATCAAGGTATCAATATCATCTTTCTGTACTTCACTTTCATTCAACGATTTTTCTCTCGATGTATTTTTTTGCAAAGCATTTATTAAAGGCTCCAAGATATGTTTAGCATTAGTAGAAATGAGATAAATAAAGTCAATGGACCAAATTTTTCGATAATTGCATATAAGTTCTTGTGTAAATGCAAAAAATAGTTTTATTATCTCTAAATTCATCTAAGATCCATATACCCAATGTTCAATGTTAGAATGTGTTTCATATTTACCTTTTTTTAATGTCTCTAGTTGTTAGTTTTTTCCTTTTAACTTTCCTTTTCTTATATGAATCCAAATACAACTGAATACTTAACTAAGGATAATTCACACAATTTTGTAAAAAAAATATGTCATATGATACTCAAAATCTTGACCTTGATGCTAAACTTTCCATCAAGCAATATTGTGATATGTAAAACTTTTTGTAACGTTGTCTAATCTCTATTTCCCATAAAACAATGTGGGAAATCTCATCTCTTCCAAATACTTATCTTTGAATATGCCCAAAGGCCTATATCCTTCACAGGGAAAAATTCTTATTTGATATTATGAAGACCATAAATACTATATAAATCTCTAATCCATGTAATAATGTATTTGTAATTGGCTCTTCATCATAGTGATCATTATCATCATTTCTTTTTGTATCTGTTTCACATGCATATGCATCCTTGTTTTGATAAAAGACTTATTTCTAGCCTTCGTTTATTCTAACATTCTTTAGTTTACAAAGTGGAGTTACACAACCATTTCAATGCCTTCATGAATTTATGAAGACGTATTCGCCCAACAAAAAATATACTTTTAAACATTAAACGTATTTTAATTGCCACAACCATTGTACTAGATTCATTTATGTCACGAGGAAGTGCAATTTGGATTCAAGATGTGTCAACAGGTACATTGATTATTATACTATTCAATGCCATTTGCGGTATTTAAAAATGTTTCCCAAATTCTCGTATTTGAAAAAATGGTAATCTTAGTGATATTAACTATCTTTTTTCCAATTCATGAAGTTCTTTCACTATGGAAATTTGTCTATTATGCCTAATCTAAATTGGAACTACAAATTTGAAAATTTTTCCATTGTCTAATGGTTTTTTGCATTTTTTGCACATACACTTACTTTTGGATACCTTGGTCAACTGTTTTTCTATGACATCTCTCTTAAACCAAGTTTGATTTCTTAATGTACAGTAATAAACAAGAGCATCTTGTATTTGATTAAAATATTATTGTTCAACCACTGTTTCGAATGAATAATCGAGAATTGACTTTGGTCGTTTCGATCATTTTCTAATTACACTTGTTTTGATAAAATCATTGTTTATTATGTATTTTCTGAGGTAATGCAATGACGAACGTGGGCTCTTGTTTACATTGATATGATTTGTATTAAGTTCCCTAATATCTTCATCTATGTTAATGTTTTTAAAGCTAAAATTTGATTGTTTGCATGGTTTTCTAACTAAAATTGCTTCAAAAATGTCCTTGTTTCTTATATGTTTTTTGAGTTAATGCAATTATAACCACGATCTCTTATTTGCAATGATATGTTACGTGTCAAGTTCTATGACATATTCAACTATGTTCATGTGTTCAAAACCATTCACAGTATCCTCACTGTGTTTTTTATATGATTCTTCTATATATTGCTCTTCGTTAACTCCTTTAATACAACATGAAATTTTTTTCTCTTCTACTATTTTTTTCAAAGGTTCATAATGAATATGACCTACACTTATTCCAAATTTCATAAAAGGGAATATCATTGCATCTTTCTCGAATGCACAAAATTAGCTACAACACCCAACGTATTAGCAAGCCATATGTCTATAGATATATTCAAGATATATTGTATCCAATCATAAATAAAAAGGCCACTCTTTATCTTCCCTTTTACGTGTGGCATGATAATTGTATAATGTATCCCTCACAAAATACTATTCTAGGGGATTACATAATTGTATCTTCATTCATGTATTTTTTTAATGAAATTTAATGCAAATGAATCATTATGCATGATTTCATTGCAAAAGGTTTGTGCAATTATGTGTCATAAATAGGAAACATCATATTCATTATCCATTAATTGACATATTGTTTCAAAACAACTTTCACCATAAATACTCTTGAACCCAAAAAGTCTCTCAAACATATGTCTACTCATGATTTTGTCTATTTACATCCATATATGTTCTATTTTTTGTATGTTTTTATATTCATTATGTGTTCATGATCGGTTCTTATTAAACATTTTTTCTTGCACATAAGTGGTTCAAAATGTCCAGCAATTGGATTTTTGTCATGGAACAATATGTCATAATTTTTTTAACATAAATTTGAACTAAAATGAAAGTAAATTTTCATTGTTGTCTTTGACCAAAGCCTTATCATATTTTTTAGTCCATTCGTTGACCAATGTATACAAAATATGTCCCCCCATAGTACTTGTTCTTCCCCAATCATAAAAGTTGAAGTTGATTTTTTCATCCTTTCCAAGTAAAGAATTGGGCTATTTATACCACCCATCCATTTCAATGCATCTATATTCAATTCATGTGCATAAGATAATATTGCTCAATATTCCATTCATCTAAACAATTTCTAAAATGTTATATTGTTCCTTCACGTAACTTTGTTAACATGTATCTAAAATGCAACAGAGTTTCAATAGCATTGAATAGGCAATAACCTATAGAATATGAAAATTTTCTTAAATGAAATAGATCATGCTACCTTAGAATTGCATTTGTACGAGCTATTTTTATAGTAAACAAATGCTTCTCCATCAGTACTTTAGCAATCATGCTTCAAACATGTTTTAAATTCACTATGAGCTATTTCTCCACGATAAGCACAACATAAAAAACATTAAGAAAAGTGAGCAACACGATATAGCTGTACATGATAAAGCCATAATATAACAAAAAATATATCCATTAATAGCATAAGAATACATCCACATTGATTCCCATAAAATTATTTTGTAATAACGAAATCTATTACTCCACGATAAGCACAACATAGAAAACATTAAGAAATGCGAGCAACACGATATAGCTGTACATGATAAAGCCATAAGATAACAAAAAATATATCCATTAATAGCATAAGCATATATCCACATTGATTGCCATAAAATTATTTTGTAATAATGAGATTTAGGATCACAAAACAAAGGGAGGACAATGTACCTGATAAAGATATCATAAAATATGCACATGTCTTCGAAAACAAATTCCATGCATAATTCTTACACTTCAAGAAAAACACGTAGCACTTATCACATCACTCTTAATTATGGATTCCAACAACTAGAAAGATGACAACTTAGCAGAACACGTAGAAAAGAACTTTGGGAAAAACCATTTGTAACAAGACTGCTTAAGAATTAATCGATTATGCATTGGAAACTTTTTTTATGCAACCAACTCACAAAAAGATAGATCAACAACTTAAAAAGTATCCTCTTCGAGAGGAAACCTCCTTTACATTACATAAATGAACAATTCTTTGATGATTCAAATAATAAGACCTCATTGGTTTATATAGGAGTCTAAGCGGTCACAATAATAATGTAAGGGCACAACAATAAAAATAGTGGACTTCTATGGGGAAAACCAATAACAACAAGGGGGATATATGGGCACAACAATAACAATAAGGGGCTACACTATTAAAAATAAGGGGAATAAACAAGTATTATAGGGACCTAACAACATGCATGTCAAAAAATGCATGATGAACACCAAGTCAATGCAACTACAAACATGTTACTTGGTAGAATTTTGTTACAAAAGATTCATAAAACTTATATTTCTTAACTTATGATTTGCGCTGAATAACAGTTGTGCATAATAACAACATAATATATTTTTTGCAAAGTTCTGCACTTCTACATGCATTCTCCATGTTCTCCCACACACCTTCCTTCTGCACAATACTAGAGTGAAAAGAATTCAAGGAAGTTTTGTGAAGTACGGATGTACAGAAAAATATTTTTATCTTATCCAATTCAGTTGTCAGTGTCTTTATCAAAATCAATATAGAGTTACATGCGATGCATGGACCATTTAGATCATGCATAATGTGTACAACCTTGACATAGGAATCAACTCTTCGATCCTCTATATTTTAAAATTCATAAATAATGTTTTCCAGTATTCTGATTCTTTGAGACCATGTAGAGCTCATTTGCTTCATTTGATTACAATTCAGTGATTCCTACCATTTTTTCTCTAGATCAGAAAGTAAATCAATCCTTTGGCTAGAAGCACATAAGTCAATGTTTATGAAATACCTATCTCCTTTGAGATCTTGTTAAATGCACTCGACAAATGACTTAGTTATTTCTATTAAATGCTCCAAATCGAAAGTTGTTTTCCATGCATTTTCAATAATTTTCAATCTTTCACATATATTAATGATAATATATATTTTCACCACATTAAGGAGTGTGGAATGCGAAGGGGCAGTAAATGTTTTGATTTTGCACTATGCAAAGGGGTAGTGAACGTTATCATTGTGTGGGGTGAAGAAGTGGAGTCAACAAAATTATTGTATAAAGCACTTATCTGCGTTCCCTTATCTCCACACATAGCTCTTTTATGCACCTCCACACTTCGCACATGTGGCCGCCCAACAATGTGTATTACAATTATAATAAAATATCAAGATTTTTGTATACATTCTATGAAATTTCGAGGTGCGGACTCATACATTGTACTAAACATAGTTAATAGTTACGCATTAAAAGAATACTTTATTTAATATTAGATACTAAGCTTATGTTTAAAGTTAAGAAAATTATTTGTATCATATTCAAATATTTGGGTTTTTTCCCCATTGGAGGTGAATGAATGGGAACATGTGTTGTCTTAGGGCTCTCATGCCCTCCCACATGATGACAAGGACTAATTAGGTAAGTGGGTACAACTCGCCGAGTGGCAAGACATTGAATTTTCTGGAGGAATCGACAATTTTTATTCTATAAGTGATGGAGGCAAGCAATGAATTCGTCAGTTAGGAAATGAGCAGTAGGGTCTCTTACGATAGTTCTCGCTCAATTTGTTAGGAGGTATTCGCTGGTGAGACAAGAAGGCATCGTGTCGCTGGAGAAGGTAGGAAAACTTAGGAAGTAGTGGGAACATGGAAAATTCAAGTGTTTATCAGGGACCCAGGGTTCAGATTGGGTCAATTTCTATTGTCCCTTTACAGTTATGAACACTCGTTAATAGCGTAACTAGCTTGTTGTCCCGATGTTGGTCTCATCCCTTCACTATTGTAGTTTGCATAGAATAAACTTATTTTCTTGGGCTTTTTTTAGGTTAATGTCCTTATTTTTACCATAAGGTGGTGGCACTATTAAGGTGTTCTCAACACTCACGTGTGTGTATAGAAAGACTATTTTTGTGTCTATTCTTTTGGTGTCACACATAGATAGGGTAATGGGGTTTATAATTCTCGTTGCAACTTGGTTTTTCCTCAAAAAATTGCTTGGTTCATGCCCTCCTTTTGTTAACATGGGTAATGGGGTTATAAGTGAGTGTATGGTATTTCAGTGTTAATGTATTCTGGGCAGGGGCTCACCAGATTCCTTCCCTCAAGGCTGGTTCAATGCCAAGGTTGGGGCTTAGTAATTCCGATGGTTCTACTCAGATAATTTTTAGTGAGAGTGGTCTCTCTGTCCGAGCATCATCTTGGTGTAATATTTTTCATGTAAGGATGATTCACCAACAAAACAGACCTCATAGAGGCAGTGGCCACAACAGGTAGCAAGGATCATGTGCAGAAAGGGTAGGGGAATAGAGAAATAATGATAATACTTTTATGGAGATGGAGGGAGAAATTACATAGGGCCCAACCATCTCTTAAGGCCATGTTATTCAACCTCCCTCCCTTGGTATGATTTCTAACCAATTACAAGACATCCAAGCCAACCTAGACGTTGTGAGCATAGATATGAAGACCGAAACGAGATTGTAGGATATATAAATGACATCTAATACAATCAGAATGAGATATTGGATCTTCTATCCTCAGTGTGATGTAGCCAGTGCTAGACAAATGAAGGACTAAATGAGATAGATACGATATTGGTGCACATAGAATTCCATGTCCATGAAGGCCATGGCTCAATGGTTTCTCTGGTTAGTCATGCTTTTCCTCCCCCTCCTTGATATGATAGTTATTGGTTTTGTATGTTTTTTGTAATGTCTGGATTTTATTCCCTTAGGAAACATGAAATGAATGGACACATCTTTTGCATTACTTTTAGGCTCTTCGTGCTAACAAATTTTGTTGGAGTGAAGCAGGGAGAGTTGTAGACCACTGTCATGCAATCTGCATCTTTATGATAATATAATGGTAGTTTTTTTATCTAAAAAAAAATGGTCTTTTTGATACTTTGTATATGACGGCTAACTAATTGATGCAATGAACATAGTTCTTCAAAAATCACATCGAATTGTCAAATCATTTCAATATCAAACAAGATGTCTGTGAATTAAAGTTTATGTTCCTTGCTCTGCATATTAAATTTTACTTTATAGAGTGTAGAGAAGAAATCTTGACTCGATATAGTCCCTACTCTTTAATAAATTCCACCACATGCAATTTCTCTATACACCCTTTCTCCTTCCTCCACATATCACAAAATTAGTCTATGTTGTCTAGAGATATGAAACATTGTGGAACCTACTTCGAAGCTACTATATCCTTGTCTCCTTCAAACTTTCTATATCTAATTTATTTGAATCTATCAAACAATCACTCTACAAATACAAAACTATTTCTTCTCTATACTCCCTTATCTCTGCACATAACCCTTCACCCACGCATCCTTCTCTTTACACACATTCACGACTCCATGCACCTATTCTCCCACAACGAAACCTGAAAAAGTTAAGGTAAAAAAAATGAGAAAGAGAAAAACACACTAGAAATACATTTCATAGTTTCAATGTCAATATGAGTGTTAGAGCAATAATTAATGAAATTTCCCCCCACCCACCCTGCTTATGTAAAGGACCTCAAAGCACTCACCGATGGAATGGTCACCCTGAAAAATAGCCTTTTTTTTAATGATTTGTTAGACACTAAAAAATACCGAAAATAAATTGCTATCTAGTAGGGGAATTATGTCCCATCATAGCTCACTCAACCAATCGAAAATTAGAAATAACATTTCTAGAAATCAGAAAGAAAAAAAATTGAATTTACAGGAGAAAGAAATATCCAACACTTTCGTGAAACTTTGGTGAAAATTGAAAAAACACAGAAAAATAATGCAAAGTCAACACACTTTGAGCATGATGTGAATTAGGGAAAATTTTAGGGGCTAATATTCACAAGCGGGCTAATTTTCCATGTGCTTTCTAAAAAAATATTTGTCAATTTCCATTTTATCCTGAAAATAATTTGCAACAAAAATTACATTACAAAATTCATTTACCTTAACAATCACTAGAATTTTATATAGACTAATATAAAATCATTTGAAATATAAATATTTCTACAAAAATATCACCAAACATTTTATAATATGCATATTGGGGACTAGTAAGATTCACTAAGGTTTCTAAACTTTAAGATAAACTTTCATCCTTAAAAGTTTCCCTGATGTGAATGCTATAATCCCTAGCAAGGTAGGGACTAACAAAGGGAATGTGTAAATATTTACACATGCATCTATCTTAACTTCTTATTGAAAATTAAATATTGGTATGAAATATATACTTGTCTCGTATTTCTAATAACTTATCTCAAAAGATAAAGTGCAATTATTATTTTTTTACAAAATAAATACAATTAAGACACACGCGCGCGCACACACACACACACACACACACATATATTACACTAAATACAATTTTTTTATAAATGGCACAAATGAGTCAGCTACAATATGTCTTTAGAGACTTCAACCCACTTAGCTTGGAAAACAAGTTGTTCAACAAACCACTCGAGCTAAGATCTTTTAACCAAATTTTACTTCTATATTAAATTCATGATACAATTTTTATATTTACATTCCCAATAATTTCTCATAATTTAAATTTAACCATTTTAAAGAAATTAATATAAATCATACATACATGCATACCTCTATATATATATATATATATATATATATATATATTCATTCTAGACAACTTAGTTATTAGTAAATTTAATTTTTTAAACACAAAAAAATATTCCAGGAGAAAAATGGGGAAAATAAGGGATATGGAGATGTTTTCCATATTTGAAGTCGTGATTATAAATAAGTGATCTAGAAAAATAATATTTTACTAGGGTTTTAGATACATATTTCAGATGGTGTATTTATGTGTTATCCTTAACTTGATCCGTTAAGATTTATTTATTTAACAACTAATTTAAATTTAGAGGATAGTCATTTATTCATTTATTTATTCTAGAGAAAAAAGTACGTATTTGTTATTTACAATGATAAAAAAGATACCCCAATATATGCTAGAGAAAAGGAGGAAAGAGAGAATAATTTATGAGATTTATTTTATTTTGCATCCATTTGATCACCATTTCAAAATCACTATAGACATAGAGAGACTTGAATTCTTTTGAGTTTGTAAGGAAACAGATGATATGTAAAGAAAATAATTTTTCAATTTTGTTTGTGGTTGGACCAATGTTTATAGAAACTAAAATATGATGAGAGGCTGATATATGAAAAATCCCCCCTACTCCAATAGAAGGGGTACCTTATGTAGCACCATCTAAAAAAACCCAAGGGATATTGATTTATATTACAATGGGAACCAAGGGTGAGGTTGTATTGTCTAGGGCAGAGTGCATAAAGGATGATGTAATTGGTGAACTTTGTTGGGTGTGTGTTATATTCTTTCCATGACTAGCCCCACATGTTTACTCCTTCATTGCATTGGGCGCAGCAAGGGAGGTGGTAGCCCCCCTACATCGGCTCTGGGGCAACGCCCCAATTTTTTTTTAAATAAATAAATAAAATTAAAAAATTGGACCCTATATTAAGTGGGTGGACCTACCTATGGTTTGTGCATGGATTTCGCACACGGTTTTGGGCATGATAGTTTTCTACCCATGATATTTTGTAGATTTGGTCAAGGGAATTAGAGTTATGTTCTAATCCAGGGTTAATGCATTGGGGTTTATTAACGCTTAGGCATGTATATATATTTATTGTAACATTGAAAGGAATATAATAAAAAAATCAATCTAGTAGTCTCGATTTTGGGTTCCAGGGGAAAATCTTTGTTTATATCTATTTTATGTTTTATGCTCTTGCCATTATATATTTTATGCTTTTAAAAATTCATTTGCAGGTAATTTCTATACAGGGTTAAAACCTACATTTGGTATCAGAGTTGTTTCGACTTCAAGGGGATGCCTTTTTTGCTGAGGGGCTTTGCTCGAGCTTGTGGTAGACCCTGTTCAGTGGTAGACCTATGGGATTGATTCTTATAGTGAAAAAATATGGCAAGTACTGGAAAGATAGATATCGAGAAATTTAATGGTCATATTTTTTAGTTCTGGAAACTTAAGATGGAGGATCCACTGTTGGATAAAGATCAGTGGATCGCGGTAGATCTAGGTACTAAACCAATAGCAATGTCTGATGAAGGCTGGAAGAAGTTGGATTAGAAATCAAAGAGCACAATATGGTTGTGTATCTCAGATTCAATATTGTTGAATGTACCAGGGGAAACTTCAGTAATGGATTTGTAGGAAAAGTTAGGGACATTACACCAATCTAAGTATCTGGTGAGCAAACTATTTCTACGAAAAAAGATGTATAACATGAGGATGAAGGATGGAGACTTGACGACAGAGCCTCTGAAAGCCTTTAATACTATGGTAAGTCAATTTCTATCTACTGATATTAAAATTTCAGATCAAGATAAGTGCATCATTTTGTTGTGTTCTCTATCAAATTTGTGGGATAGTCTGGTTGTTGCAATAGATAGAAATACAACTACCTTGCAGTTTGATGAAATAGTCTCATCCTTGCTGTCAAAGAAGATAAGACAGAAAAATATGGAGGGATAAAATGGAGATGCCTTGTTTGTACGAGGACAGTCCCAGAACAGAAATAAAAAATAATTCCTCGAGTGGGAGATCTAAATCTAGAGGGAGATCCAAATCTCTAGGAAAACCTGTAAATATGTGTTGGAAACGAGGAAAGGAATGGCACTTCAAAAAGTATCGCATGTCTAAAGATCCTAAGAAAGGAAAGGGATCTAATGATGCTCCTTCTACAGAGGTCAAAACCACCTTAGATGAAGGTGGGGATGTGCGCTTGGCTTCTTCTTCAAGTACACATGTAGATCATTAGGAATGGTTCATTGACTCAGGTGCATCCTTTCACTTCACTCCCCATAGGGAGTAGTTCTGCGAGTATGAGAAATATGATGGTGGTGATGTCTTCTTAGGAGATGACAAGAAGGCTAGAATCATCGGACATGGAAAAGTTAAGCTGAAGTTGCAAGGTGGAAGGATTAGAACACTTTCGGGTGTTCTTCATAGTCCTACATTAGCAAGAAATCTAATTTTTGTAAGCAAGATGTATGATGTATGTGTAAAAATAGTGTTCCAGAAAGATACTTGGAAGATGGTTCTGGGAGCACTGATATTGATGTGAGGAGTGCAGATTGTAACTCTGTACAAGCTTCTGGGTAACACTGTTATTTATGGGTGCAACAATTTTGTGGTTCCTGGAAGTAGAGCAAAAAACCTTGTGGTCTCTAAAGAAAATACCACGCTATGGCATCAAAGGCTTGGACATATTGGAGAGAAGAACCTTCAAATACTTCATGGTTATGGTATGGTAGAAGGTATGTCTAATTTCTCTCTGGATTTTGATTTCTATAAATGTTGTGTATATGGGAAGCAAAATAGGGTGAGTTTCCCATTTGGTGCTAAGAGGGCAAAAGGGATATTAGAGCTGGTGCACAATGATGTGTTTGGACTTGTTTCAATTCCATCATTGGGTAAGTCTATGTAATATGTATTGTTTATAGATGAGTTCTCAAGGAATACATGGATATATTTCCTCAGGAAGAAATCTAAAGTCTTTGACAAGTTTAACGAATTTAAGGCTCTAGTGAAAAACCAAACAGAGAAGAAGATAAAGGTGTTGAGGAAAGATAATGGTGGAGAGTTCTGCAAGAAGGAATTTGAAGAGTTCTGTAAGAAGTTTGGTATGGAACGGCATAATACTATTCCATACAGACCTCAACAGAGTTGCAGCAAGAATGAATAGGTTGTTGATTGAAAAGGCAAGAAGCATGTCCATTGGTACCGAGTTAGGGAAGGAATTTTGGGCATAGGTGGTGGAGACTCCATGTTACCTAGTCAACAAATCACCTTCATTAGTGTTGGAGGATAAGTTTCCACAAGAGGTATGGATTGGTAAGAAACACTCTCTTTCATATTTGAGGGTATTTGGCTATGATGCATATGTACATGTTCCAAAGGAGAAAATAACTAAGTTCGATAGTAAATCTGAAAGGTGCATCTTTATTAGGTATAAGGATGGTTTAAAAGGTTATAAGCTTTGGAACCTACAAACAAGGAAGGTTTTGTATGTTGGTGCACGAAGATGTCTTTTTATAGGCAATCTTAATTCCCACATTAATTGTTAACCCAAGGTAAGTCTTTTTATCTCAAGAGTGTCAGCACAATATATGTAGTGAATTCAGAGGTTATCTATTGGTAAATCATTGCAATCACTAATAACTATCTCTTCTACTCAATCCACACAATTCTGAAAGAAATAGCTATGGAAGAAATAACTTTGAAAGAAATCATAACACACTTTGCAATTCTATTTAACTTTATTCCAAAATCAAATGAATCTGAATGCAAATGCTAAAAATCACACTCAACAATCTTCAAATAGAATTAAGACTAACTCACTCAATCAAGAAAGAGAACTATAACAATTGAACAACAATGATAATCTATAGCAAATCTAAATTGAACAATAAATCCTAATTGAACGGAAATCTCAATTGAATGGAAAATCCTATTTGAACGACAATCTCAATTGAACATCAACTGATAATTGAACAACAAGTGAGCATATAACGATAAATGATCTCTAAACAACAAATGATTTATGTAAGAAAATTATGGAAATCAAATAATGTTATCTCTAAGATATATGATAACATCACTCAGAATGAACAACAATCCACTACTATAACAAATATAACCAATCCAATCAAAGCATTACTCAACTATATCACACATCTAAGTTTGAATCTAAATGAAAAACAATATGAATTAGAATCGTAAATATTCACAAATAAGTGAAATGATATTAACTTTACATTAACAATCAGTAACAACTAAATAGAAAAGATTATAACATAATAAAGCAGTGGAACTTCTCTTGACTGGGGCTAGAGTCGCTAGAAGTCTCCGCTAAGAAATACTCGGAATATAAGTATGGATCAAATGCAGTCTTTCTTCATTAATATAAGTAACAAGATTACAACATCATTGAGATAACAATGTCTCAAAAAGAATAATTACAAATTATGAAAGCCTGAACTCCTTTATCATTTGCCTTCTGGCCTTATATATAACATTAAAAGAGTAAACTAGATAAAAGTGAATCCTCAGGATCAGGGGATCCTGAGGATTTTGCAATACATAATCCGATTTTGTCATGAAATAGCATCGGTCTGCCTGGTCTCTCGCTGCCTTGGCTTCCTTAGACGCTATCGTTTTCCTTTTACGGCCTGATTTTGCTCTGTCGATTGAACGACTATTAACCAATCTGCGTCTTCTGCACACAAGGATAGTAAAAAGTCAGTTTCTTGTACTAGATTTATCAAATTTTTTACCAATTGCTTTCATCCAAATTTAGCTATTATTTCCTTTATTTTGATCCATAAACAAAGATAATCATGTGATGATAAATTCGAAATAAAGTGATTACCAAGGAGAAAACATACCTTTTTCTTGACCCAACATACTCCCAGCTTACCTTGTTGCATGTCCTCATGCAATTAAATAATTGATGTGTGGCTGATTTAGGGTAAAGGCAGGATATACCTCCTCCTTATAATTTTTGAAGCCATTTTTCTTCTTTAGTATAGCAAAAGCTTGGGTAACGTCTTGATCCTTCAAGGTGTAGTCATAGTGATACTTATCTGAAGGATACCATACAATTGGAGTCTTATACCGTCATCCTATGCATTCAGGCCCCATGGTTAAAACCATGTTACTCTACTTGTAGAAACAAGAGGAGGAAACTTTAAATTTTTAGTATCCAAATGGTTCTCGATTTCTAACAGTAATGCTGGAGACCACCCACCTTTTTCTGGCTACATATAAGGCTTCCTCCTCATGTAGCTCCGCTTCAAGGGGTTTTTCCATAGAAGGGATTGGTTCCCTCTGTTCCTCCATGGAATCCGTGAATGGAAGGGTTTGCTCACAACCAGGGTTGTCAATAGGGGCAGACTGGTTGGGGGTATAATTATGTTCTTCAACATTCCTGGATTGTTCTCTATCCTCGCCAAATATTCGCATGTTTTCCAATACCCTAGCCACTCCCTCCTCATAGTCTTACAAAGGGCAATTTTGCAGACTTGGAGGTGGTGTGTGGGATGGTCCATCCTCATCTGTTTGAATTGGGATACATTGTTGGGCTCTCACTCGCACAAAGCACCTGCGTTTTGCTGGGTTCAGGGACACAAAGGAATTATTTATTTTTAGTGTCCTTCTCGGACCTAGGGTTCTTGGCCCTTGTTGCTCTGTTACTCTGTTTTCTGGAGGTGGAGCTAAAGTAGGATTTACAACATTGTCCCAAGTTAACTGTTGTTGGGCCAATCCATTCATGATAATGAATTTAATCAATCCATGATGAATGATTACTTTATGTAGGTCCTTAGCTATCCTAACTCGATGGGAGACATCATGCAATAGGGAATTCAAATAAAACGGTAAATTAACTAAAAAATTTTGTTTTAAAATGGCTAGAAGTTTCAGTTGGTAGGGCTTTACCACATCGTGTCAACCATCACAGGTAATGTACCTTTGCACGATGACAGCCAATTCTTTCTATGGTTGCCTTAATGTTGAAGGATGAATCCCTTTTCATGTTCACACCAGTTGCTCACCTGGATCCTGGAATACTTCAACCACATTGTGCAAAAGGACATATTTTTCTATCCATTTCGTCCCCTCTGCTTGAAGTCCAGTGACTTCGGCTATGACTGCTTCAGAGACCATTATACTTCTGCCTCTTACCACTATGTTGTCGTTCTACAAATTCTGTAGAAATTCCAATGTCAGCTCCTCTTGAAATCCCTGCAATCTATTCAGATACTGCAACCATCATGTGCACTCGAAAATTGCATGGGCTTGATCCGATACCATAAGCACTGGAGGTTCATTCTGGATTTCTCTTCCTCCCATGGATGTTGTACCTGTGACTGGTTCACTTGTATGTAATTGTTTTACAATTCTACAATTCAGAGCAGCAGCAGAGAATGTTATAGCAATTAACAGAGAAATGACGATGTTTTTAGAATTAATATCATATTTAGTTAAGTCATTTGTCTCGTCAAAAGGGAGCCCATGTCCTTTAAGCATGTGAAATGCAAGTGAAAGCATTGACAATACATAAATTCTGGCAACCAATCCCAAAAATAGCATGCCAATCGGTAAGGCAATTAAAGCAATACATGTCATCAGATGTGAAATGGCCGAAAAAAATTAAAACAAAGATTTTAATTCATTATGTCAAAAGACTTTCACTGTAAGCAGTATCAATAACAAAGGCATAATCGGCGGTATGTATTAATGACTGTGGTAAAATAATTGGACAATTAGAATATAATGAAGATATAACATAAGTTACCATGTAGGTTGCCTTGTAATAGTGTTGTTTAAATGGAAAATTCACTTTAAAAACAAATTCAGAGGTGGTAAGAGCTAGATAACATTTGGCAGTGTAAGATGATACTCCAATACCACAAGTAGAGTCACTGCTACCAGCAGGCATTCATAGCCTCGACAAGGTTGCTTTTTAACCCCACAAATGAGACAGATTCCTACTTTTAGTATGTATATGGTTCTTCTTTTCTTGTCATAAAGAGGCCACTATGCTAGCATGGTGACCAAATGACCATAGTGCCATTTACCAGGATATAACAAAGTGATTAGGTTGGCTCATGATGAGACCCCCTAACCTTCTAATAGTTTTAAGCATCAAGAAGGTCATTACCTTAGTTTGGTGGACAAATTGGAATCTCACCCATTACATCCTTATGATCATGGTAGGCTGGGTCGAGATGAGACCCCGTATCATCTTTAAGACAATGTTTGATGCATTTTCATATCTCATTATTTCCATTTTTTTTTTTGAAAAAGGTTATTTTTTTTTTTAAACGAGGGAGGCTCATTTGCTCCTTAAGAGTCAAGGATGGTGTAAGAAGTAAAAAGATGCCAATTAAAGTTTATACTCTTATCCCCATATCATCGTGTCAATGAGATTTATCCATTTGAAAGTGTAAACATAAGCCAACATGGTTTGAAAATAATGAATCATTTTATGATGTGTCCAAAGAAGGGATGTTTAGCCAGTCATTATAAAGATACATTGTATCACCTTTTGAATAAAGATAACCATCAAAATGCTTCATAGGCCATAATGGTATTGCCATTACTGTTTTTCCTTATATCAAGCACAAATCCATTCAAATGGTGTTTATTCGCAATACAAAGGAAAAAAAAAAGATGGCATAATGACTGTCAATTAAAGAATTCACAATTTATCCTATTTAAGAAAACAAAAAGTGTTTTTAAATGGATTGAACAACAAAAATCAAAAGAAAAGAAGAAAAAAAAAAAGAAAAAACATGGACAAGTGTTGTTCCATCGATTGAACAGCAATCATTCATTTGTTTGAACATCAAAAATCACGAACGTAAAAGTGTTGTTTAATCGATTGAACAACAATCGTTCAATCGTTTGAACAACTAAGATCGCAAACAAAAAGTGTTGTTCAATCGGTTGAACAACAATCGTTCAATCATTTGAATAGAAAAATTCACAAACAAAAAGTGTTGTTCAATCAATTGAACAACAATCGTTCAATCTTTTGAATAGCAAAAATCGCAATCATAAATGTTATGTTCAATCATTTGAACAAAAAGAATGCAAACACAAAAGCATTGTTCAATCAATTAAATAGCAATCGTTCAATCGTTTGAACAGCCAAAAATCGCAAAAATTTAAAAGTGTTGTTTAGTCGATTGAACAACAATCATTCAATCGTTTGAACAGTAAAACAAAAACTACAAAAATTTTGTTCAATCAATTGAACAGCAATTGTTCAATTGATTGAATTGCAATCATTTAATCATTTGAACAATGAAAGAAACAAAAAACACAAAAGTGTTGTTCAATCGATTGAACATAAATCGTTCAATCATTTGAACAACGAAAACCAAAATGCAAAAGTGTTGTTCAATCGATTGAACAACAATCATTAATCGTTTGAACAGTAAAATTTATAAAAAGAAAATGTGTTGTTCAATCGATTGAACATCAATCGTTCAATCATTTGAATAGCAAAATCAAGAGACACAAAAGTATTGTTCAATCGATTGAACAACAATCGTTCAATCGTTTGAACAACAAAAATCGCAAATTGCAAATGTGTTCTTCAATCAATTGAACAACAATCATTCAATCATTTGAACAACGAAAAAAAATGTAAAAATTTTGTTAAATCTATTGAACAACAATCGTTCAATCATTTGAACAGTAAAAATAAAAAACGTAAGTGTCATTCAATCGTTTGAACAACAAAAAAAACAAAATGTAAAAGTGTTGTTCAATCGATTGAACAACAATCGTTCAATCATTTGAACAACAAAAGAAACAAAATGTAAAAGCGTTGTTCAATCGATTGAACAAAAATCATTTAATTGTTGAACAACAAAGAGTGAAAACGTGAAAGTGTTGTTCAGTCGATTGAACAGAAATCGTTGAATCGTTTGAACAACAAAAACAAAAGACATGAAAGTGATGTTCAATCAATTGAACAACAACCGTTCAATCGATTGAATAACACTTATCAAACACACAAAGCAATAAAAATTCTCATATTTACATGGTAATGCATATTCTTAATTGCAAGAATATATACATTATTTACAATTTTAAAGAAATCTCAATTTTTTTAAAGAAAATTTTTTGGGTCATCACTCCCTGCAGCTAAGATTTTCATGGAGGGGTCCTCGTGTACCTGCTCACAAAAAGACTCATTGGTGAGCGGTTTGTGATAGAGGCACACTCGGTGCTCGTTCACCTTGAAAGAATGGCCAAATCCATCAATGGTAATCAAGGTAAGAGTACCATTGCTATGCACTTCTTGAATCTCATAAGGGTCAAGCCATATTGTTTGCAACTTGCCTAGGAAATCTTGGAATCTGTAGTTGTAAAGGAGTGCCTAATACCCTTTTTGAAGAATTTTCTTTTTGATAAGGTTGTCATGCCATTTTTCCCTTTGATTTTGAATAATTGCAGTCCATTGCAAAGCAAGCAATCGAGCCTCATCTAGTTCGTTGATCTACTAGAGTCACCTGGTTTTAGATTCTATTAGATCCAACCCCACTTCTTGAGCCGTTATTAGAGTATTTATTTCGAATTTGATTGGAAAAACAAGTTCTTTGCCGAACACGAGTTGGTATGGAGAGTATCCAGTAGTATTCCTCCAAGTCTTGTGATAGTCCCACAAGGCCTCTGGCACTCTTGCAGCCTAGTCTCGCTAGTGTGTTGAGACTGTCTTGGTCAAAATCACTTCAGTGACCTTATTACTGCTTTCAACCTACCCGTTTTCCCGTCGGTGATACAGGGAAGTGATCCTGTGCGTAATATGATGATTTCTGAGAATGGTAGTAGTCTTATGTCCACCGTGTAACTCAACCATTTGTGATAGGTTTATTAGCTAGATACCAAATGACAGAGTGATCAGTGTACTGAAAGACTTGGTAACTAGTTATTTATAGTGTCTAAATTTGTTTACTACATAAATAACAGCGAAGAATTCATTTTTTGTCACTATATAATTAAGTTTTGTAGAAGTGAAATTTTTGCTAATATAATATATAGCATAAGGTTTCATGTCCTCCTCCTCACTAGGGACAACGCCTATAGCGACATCTAATGCGTCCGTGGATATGTGGAAAGGAAACTCCCAGTTTAGTCCACGTAATACTGGTGCTATTGTGACTAGTTTCTTTAAACTTGTAAAAGTTGTGTCACATTTTTCAGACCAATTGAAATCAACATTTCCAGTTAAAGCATATAAAGGTGCAAAAATTTGTGAAAAGTTTTTAATAAACCTATGATAATAGCCTACATATCCCAGGAAGTTACGTACCTTTGTTTGAGTGCAGGGGGTAGGCAGTAAAAGAATTACCTGTATTTTTGTTAGATCTACCTGTATTCCTCCTATAGATATATAATGTCCCAATATTACGCCCTCGGTCATCATCATGTAACACTTGACATTTCTCAAACATAACTTGGTAGAAATGCATTGTTCTAATACCTTTTCTAGTGTTTGCAATGCTTGGTCGAAGTCATCCCCATATGTAGTAAAGTCATCCATATACACCCCAAGTCCTTCATTTATTAAATCAGCAAAGATGTTGAGTATAGCTCTCTAAAATGCAGTTGGGGAATTACACAATCCAAATGGTAATACTTTGTACATTAATGTACCCCAGGGATAGGTGAAGGTTGTTTTGTCTTAGTCTTCAGGGGCGATCTGAATCTAATTGTAGCTGTTGAAACCATCTAAGAAGGGAAAGAATTACTTCCCTGCCAAAGTATCAAGGACCTGATCGATGAATGGGAGGGGGAAGTGATCTTTCTGTGTTTCCTTTTTCAACTCCTGGTAGTATACATAGATACACCACGTCCCATTATTCTTAGGGATGACCACCAATGGAGAGACCCATTTACTATCCAAGATAGGATAAATGAATTTTACATCTAGCATCTTTTATAACTCTGCTTTCACAATGTCCTTGAGATGTGGATTCAATCTCCATTGAGGCTGCCAGATGGGTCGAGCATCCTTCTTCATATAGATGTGGTGTGTACATAGCTATGGGTCTATTCCTTTCATATCAGGATAATACCAGGAAAAATCCCCTTTATATTTTTGCAAGACCTATATGAGCTTTTGCTATTGGTCGTTATCTAGACTATCATTAATATTTAGAATTTTGCCTGGGTCGATCTCAATAGGTTTGTTTTTATGAACAGCAGTCACCTGAATATGCTAGTCATTGGCACCCTTCTTAGGATCCTCCATGGCTTCATTATCAAGAATTTCTTTCAACATTTGACACTTTACATTGATCACATTAGCTGGTTGATTTATAAAATTATTGATAACTTCATCTTCAATCTGATCTTTAAATTCCAATGCCTCTGCTACTGTGAGTGGTGAACATATTCTTTCCTCTAGGTACGTTGGTGGTTTTTACATATTTTTACAGTGGGTAGACTTGGCTTGGCAGGAGGATATAAGACAAAAAAAAATTACAACATCCTCCTTTGCAATAGTCATGTTTCCTTCTCGACAGCCATTATAAACATCGACTGTCGCCAACCAACGGCCCAAAATCAGAGGGTGCCCATCCAATCGACTCTTTGGATATTCCCACGAATAAACAGAAACTGTAATATCTTGTAAGGTTCCTTCTGGCCTTACCACCGAACAATCAACAAGTTCTAATAAAGTGGTGGCTAGTTCTAGGGCTGTAATACCAAGTGCTTGATAGCTTTCTGTTGTTAAAATATTAATGGTTGCACCTAGATCAACTAGTGTATTGGGAAAAGAGTGGCCATATATCTAAACTATCACTATGGGATTTCCAGGATATTCATACTATTGGAGTTTCCCCTCCCGAGAGTAAATCAGATAAGGTTCCTACAATGTGAATGGTGGGTGAGGTTCTTGCTTTCCTCGCAGACCTCTTTACACATAGCTCTTTGATTGTTTTAACATGGCTGGGAATGTCTTGAATGGCCTAGAGGAGAGGAATTTTAATACAAATATTTTTTAGTTCCCCTACAAGATCAAAATTTGGGTAAACAATAGGTTTGGGTATCGTTAACCTTTCAGGGAATGGAGGAAAAGTGACTGTAATTTTTTCAGGGTCTTCATGGCGATCTGTCTCTTCCCCTTGCTTTAGTTCGGTATTAATTACAGGTGGTGGTATATGTATAGGTGGGGTTTCAATTTCGATTGAAGGTTGGTCCCTATTTTTCTTAGGGGTGATGATACGTCCTAACCTCAATCTGAGTTCTTTACATTCTTTCTGCTCAATCTCATAATCTGAGCTTTCGCTGATCTGTACCAACTGGACCGATTTGTTATTAGGATTTAGATTCGGCTAAGCTGGTAATTGAGGGAAAAGAAGAGGTTAAGGATTTTGTTGTAATGTACATGGAGCTGATAGTGTAGGTTGAGGCTGAGGACCTATCCCTGTAGGTGCATTGGATATCCCCTGTAGTTGCTGCCAATTTGTAGACCAGTTTGGATTTTGAGAGGTGGAGGCAGGCCATTGGGATTGATAGGGATTGCCCTGCCAAACAGGAGTAAAAGGAGAATATGGCCAGCCATTACCTGGAAAGGATTGATTTGGCCAAGATGTCATAGGGAATGGTTGGGTTTGCTAATTTGCGTAAGGTGATTGGCCTTGCCATGCTACCCCAAGGTTTTGTTGTCGATTAAACTGTGAAGAAGGAAAGAATTGGGATGCGTCTTGTGACATACCTGTAGGTTTAGCCTCCCACTGTCGACATTGGTTCATCAGATACACCGACTCTTTCTCTTCTTTTGCTTCCATGGATACTACTTTCAGCCCTGGAAGTGATGGACATTGTTGAGTAGCATGATATTTGGTGCAAATATTACATGTCTGGACCATTTCTAATGGACACTCCCATTGGTTGTGCTTCTTTCGACAATGTGGACAGAAGATGGCCAAGTTTTGTTCTACTAAGGCTTGCTTTTGTTTAGCATGTAAGACATCTAGCTACATCGTTAGGATGCTTAGGATGTCTGTTTTGAAATCTTCTAAGAGGTTGCTGATCTCCATTTGTGTTACGCCTCCACTGTGTGGTTTGCTTCCCCTACTCATGGGATCTCGGCTTCCTGCTCCTATGCGTGTGATTCCATGCGAACACCCGATACACAAGTGGATGATTTCATCATAATCTTCCCAAGAAATATCTCCTTTCCCCATTAAATTTAGAGTTTCTAACCATTCCTATTTCATTCCTTTAATTAAGATAACTCTTAGGACTTATTTAGGTAAGGTGGTGTATAGAGACCTCTGCAAATTA
The DNA here is from genome assembly GCA_000404065.3 of Pinus taeda. NCBI lineage: Eukaryota > Viridiplantae > Streptophyta > Pinopsida > Pinales > Pinaceae > Pinus > Pinus taeda. Next base: position 344,953 of record APFE031045516.1, read on the forward strand.
TAATTAAACTATTCTACATATTCTTCTAGTATTTCATTATATTTTGCAGTCATCTTAAAAATTTGATCTTTTATCTCCCTAGTCTTGCAAAATTCCTAGTATCTTGCAAGGAAGGAGGTTTTCATATCGTCCCAAGAATTAATAGTTCACCCACCCAGACCCATGAACCATCTTAAGGCTGCTCCTTTTAGAGTAGAAGGGAATAGCTTTAGATTTTGGGGGTCAGTGGTGTAGTCATACCCTTTGTAGAGGACATCAAACTCAAACAGGAAATCATTGGGATCCTTTGTGATCATCCCATGAAAAGTTGGGATGCTCTACAAAGGAATAGCCTTCACTGGGGCATTGGCCACTTGGTCGACTATGGGATACTCTAGTGTCGAGGTTTGACCTTGAGGTGGTTGGTTTTCCATTTGGTCAAAGATCTGTCAATAACCTTAAGGGATTTCAGGGGTGCTTTTTGAGTAAGCAGAGGATTAACAGCTCGGGTTGGCTTTGTAACACTGCCTAGATTTGGGATCACAAGAAACTCCTATTTAGATAGTTGTGGTTCTCCCTTAGAAGTCCCATTGGTTTCTACTTCTTTTTCTCTTAAGTTACAAGATTTTCCCTCTTGTAGAGGATTATAATGTAAACTTGTTGTAGCTTGAAGACTCTATTCAGATCCTCCAATTTGGCTTTGAATCTCAACATAAGCTGCAGATGCTGAGTCTGCTGATTGAGGGATTACAGAGGACTTTTTCCAAATACTGCCTAGAATCCTACTGACACTTGAGACTCTACTTTTCTTACGATTTTGTTTATAAAGGTCATTCTCCCAAGGTTCACCGATCCTTTGGGTTTTGCAAATTTAGGTTGGGGGTTCTGCTCTTTTTCTATCTTTCTATTCCTAGTCATTAATAAAAACCAATTCCTATTTAACCTCTAATCTTTTGTTGAAAAGCAGACTGGCAAGCAAGCACTTTATTTGCTAGGTACATAGGTTCTTACCTTTCATTTTTAAAACCCAATTCTTTCACAACAAGATAAAAAGGAAATCACTTGAAAGACTCTCCCTGGCAATGGTGCCAAAATGTTGGTGCACTAAGATGTATTTTTATAGGAAATCTTAATTCCTACATTAATTGTCAACCCAAGGTAAGTCTTTTTATCTCAAAAGTGTCAACACAATATATGCAATGAATTCGGAGGTTATCTAATGGTTAATCATTGCAATCACTAATAACTATTTCTTCAACTCAATCCACACAATTCTGAAAGGAAAAACTATGCAAGAAATAGCTCTGAAATAACTTTTAACACACTCTGTAATTATATTTAACTTTATTCCGAAATCAGATGAATCTGAATGCAAATGCTAAGAATCATGCTTAGCAATCTTCAAATAGAATTAAGACTAACTCACTTAATCAAGAAAGATAACTATAACAACTGAACAACAATGAGATTCTATAGAAAATATGAATTGAACATCAAATCTTAATTGAACGACAATCTCAAGTGAATGGAAAATCATAATTGAATGACAATATCAATTGAACAACAACTGTTAATTGAACAACAAGCGAGCATATAACGATAAATGATCTCTAAACAGCAAATGATTTATGTAAGAAAATTATGGAAATCGATTAATGCTATCTCTAAGATCTATGATAACATCACTCAGAATGAACAGCAATCTACTACTTAACCAATATAACCAATCCAATCAAAGCATTACTCATATATATCACACAGCTAAGTCTGAATCTAAGTGAACAACAATATGAATCAGAATCATCAATCTTCACAAATAAGTGAAATGATATTAACTTAACATTAACAATCAGTAATGACTAAATAGAAAAGATTATAACACAAGAAAACAATAGAACTTCTCTTGAATGGGCCCAGAGTCGCTAGAAATCTCCGCTGAGAAATACTCATAATATAAGTATGCATTAAATGCAGTCTTTCTTCATCAATATAAGTAATAAGATTACAGCATCAATGAGACAACAATATTATATGTCTCAAAAAGAATAATTACAAATTATGAAAGTCTGAACTCCTTTTTCGTTTACCTTTCAGACTTATATATAACATTAAAAGAGTAAACTAGATAAAAAAATCCTTAGGATTAGGGAATCTTAAGGATTTTGCAATACATAATCTAATTCTATCATGAAATAACATCAGTTTGCCTGGTCTCTCGCTACCTTGCCTACCTCAGACATTGTATTTTTCCTTTTATAGCCTATTGTCGCTCTGTTAATTGAATGGCTATTGACCAATCCGCGTCTGCTACACACAAGGATATTAAAAAGTCAGTTTCTTGTACTAGATTTATCTAATTTGTTACCAAGTGCTTTCATCAAACTTTAGTTGTTATTTCCTTTATTTTGATCCATAAACAAAGATAATCATGTGATGATAAATGTGAAATAAAGCGATTACCAAGGAGAAAACATACATTTTTCTTGACCCAATAGTGTATAGCCACAATGTGGTGTTTAGAGAGGTGAAATATGTTATTAAACATGAAGTCCTACAAAATGAATATGAGAAGATAGAGTTTCAGCTAAAGGAGGAAGAATCCAACTCTACAGCAGTAGAGGAATCAGAAGATGAGGAGCCACAAACTCTAGCTGTGAGAAGATCAGTTCAAGAAAGAAGGTAGCCATAAAGGTATAGTCCAGTTGCTTTCTGTTCAAATTTTTCTTTATTTATTACTGATGATGATCCCAGAACTATTAGGGAGGCAGTAGATTTAGATCATGGCAAACTATGGAAAGAGGCCATGGTTGATGAAATGGCATGTTTGGACAAAAATGACGCTTGGGATCTGGTCGAGTTGTCAGCTGAAAGAAAACCCACTGGAAGGAAATGGGTGTTTATGAAGAAGATGAATGAAGAAGGAAATATGGAGAAATTCAAAGCTCAGTTGGTAGAAAAAGGTTATTCCTAGGTGTCGAGAATTGATTTTGCTGATATTTTTTTCTCTTTTTCCCAAGGTAGCTTCTATTATATTACTTTTATCTATTGATGTTTCTTTTTATTTTGAGGTAGAACAAATGGATATGAAGACAAAATTTCTTCACGGGTATCTAGAATAAGAGATATACATGAAGCAACCTGAAGGATTTGTGGTGAAGGATAAGAAAGAACTGGTATGTAGGTTAAAAAAAGACTGTGTACGAGTTAAAACAGTCACTAAGGATGTGGTATCATAAATTTGATACATTTATACGAGGACTTGGCTTCACCAGAAGCAAAGAAGATCATTGTGTTTATTTTAAATTAATTGGTGACTGTGTTATTTATTTGGTCTTGTATGTGGATGATATGTTGCTGATTGGAAATGACAAAGAAATTATCCAGGATTTAAAGACCTAATTGTCCTCCAAATTTGACATGAAATATCTTGGTGCTGCAAAATATATTTTGGGCATGGAAATTAAATGAGATTGGGAAAAGAGGAAGCTTCGATTAACATAGAGGAAGTATTTCGAGACAATAATGCAAAGGTTTAATATGCAGGATAGTATACTGGTGAAGGTTCCTATTCCTATAGGTGTAAATTTATATTTTGAACAATGTCCCAAAACACAAGAAGAGGAAGAGGTCATGTCCAATGTTCATACACAAGTGCATTCGATAGCTTAATGTATGCAATAGTTTGTACTAGACCATACATTGGACATATAGTGGGAGTATTGAGTAGGTTTATGTCAAACCTAGGGCAGGATCATTGGATAGCAGTGAAGCGGGTTTTCAGGTATTTTCATGGCACTAGTTATTATGGTCTGTGCCACCAAGGAAGACTAGGATTGGACAGAGTTTGGACATCTGTGGATTTGTTGATGTAGAATGGGCTAGGGATCTGGATCAGAGAAGATCTATAAGTGGGTATGCGTTTAACCTATTTGGAGGTTCAGTCAGTTGGATGAGTAAGAGATTCTGTAGTGGCACTTTCAACTAGAGAGGTAGAATACATGGCATCCACTCATGCAACCAAGGAAGGTGTTTGGCTGCAGAGATTGTGTTCAAGTATAGGGTTAGTACAATGAGCTATAAGGATAGACTGTGATAGCCAAAGTGTAATTTTCTTGGGAAAGAACCCTTCATATCATTCAAAGAAAAACCACATCGATGTTCAATATCATTTTTTAAGGGATATGGTTGAGGATAAAAAGGTGTTGCTGGTAAAGGTGGACACTTTGAAGAATAGTGTGGATGCATCGACAAAGTCTGTGAGCACTGAGAAGTTCTCTTGGTGTAAATTTAGGGTTGGACCAATGAAAAAGCTCCCATGTGACCCCCTGTGTGGAAAAAAAAACAACAAGATGGAGAATGTTGGGTGTGTGTTATATTATTTCCATGACTAGCCCAAAAAAAAAAATTGGACCCTATATTAGGTGGGCAGACTTGACTATGGATTTTGCATGGATTCAGCACATCGTTTTGGACATTATGGTTTTCTGCCCATGGTATTTTGTAGATCTAGTTAAGGGAACTATGATTATGTTCTAATCTAGGGTTACTAGATTGGGGTTTATGGATGGTTCGAAAATGTGTGTGTATTATATATATTATATATATATATTATATATATATATAATATATATAATATATATATATATATATATTGTAACATTGAAAGGGAATATAATGAAAATCAATCTAGTAGTCCCGATTTGGGATCTAGGGAAAATATTGTGTATATTTGTTTTATGTTTTATGCTTTTTCCATTGTATATTTTATGTTTGTAAGAATTCTTTTGCAGGTAATTTCTGTACAGGGCTAAAACCTATATTTGGTACTAGGGTTGTTTCGTCTTCAAGAGGACACCTTTTCTACTAAGGGATTTTTCTTGGACCTGTGATAGACCCTGTTTAGTGGGAGATCTATGTGATCAATTCTTGCAATGGAAAGGTAGAGATAGAGAAATTTAATGGATTGATTTTTTATTTGTGGAAACTCAAGATGGAGGATCTTTTGGTGGATAAAGATCAGTGGATCCCAGCAGATATTGGGTACGAACGATAATGTCTAATGGAGACTGGAAGAAGTTGGATTGGAAAGCAAAGAGAAAAATATGTTTGTGTATCCTAGATTGAGTAATGTTGAATGTATCAGGGGAAGCTTTGGTGAAGGATTTGTGGGACAAGTTAGGGACTTTGTACCAATCTAAGTCTTTGGTGAACAAACTATTCCTATGGAAAAAGTTGTATAACCTGAGGTTGAAGGATGGAGACTCGGTGAAAGAGCATCTGAACACCTTTAATATTGTCGTAAGTCAGTTTTTATCTATTGATATTAAAGTTTTAGATGAAGATAAGTGCATTAGTTTGTTGTGTTCTCTACCAAATTCGTAGGATAATCTTGCAGTTTATTGAAATAGTCTCATCCTTGTTGTCGGAGAAGATGAAACTGAAAAATATGGAGGGATAGAATAGAGATGCTTTTTCTATGGGAGGATGGTCCCAGAGTAGAAATAAAAATAATTACTCAAGTGGGAGATCTAAATGTAGAGGGAGATCTAACCCTGTAAAAGGTGTGCTAAAAATTTGGAAAGGAATCACACTTCAAAATGGATTGTAGATCTAAAGCTCCTGAAAAAGGAAAGGCATCTGCTGATGCTCCTTCTGAAGAGGCAAAAGCCACCTCAGATGAAGGTACAGATGTGTACCTGGCTTCTTATTCAAGTACACATGTATATCATGAGGCATGGTTGATTGACTCAAGTGCATCCTATCAATTCACTCCCCATAGGGAGTGGTTATGTTAGTATGAGAAATATGATGGTGGTGATTTCTTCTTAGGGGATGACAGGAAGAATAGAATCTTCAGACACAAAAAATTCAAGCTGAAGTTGCAAGGTAGAATGATTAGAACACTTTCAGGTGTTTTTTATATTCCTGCATTGGCTAGAAATATGATTTATGTAAGCAAGATGAATGACGCAGGTGTAATAACAGCATTGGAGAATGATACCTACAAGATGGTTCAGGGATCACTGGTATTTATGGAAGGAGTTTATATTGGAAATCTGTACAAGCTTCTGGGTAACGCTATTATTTATGGGTCCAATAATTTTATGGTTCCTAAAAGTGGAGAAGAAAACCTTGTGGTCTCTAGAGAAAATACCATGCTATGGCATCAAAGGCTTGGACATATCGGAGAGAAGGGCCTTTGAATAATTCATGTTAATTGTATGGTAGAAGTTGTGTCTAATTGCTCTCTGGATTTCGATTTCTATGAAAAATCAAGTGATTTTCCCCTTTGGTGCTAAGAGGGTGAAAGGGATATTAGAGCTTATGCACAGTGATGTGTTTGGAACTATGTCAGTTCCATCACTTGGTAAGTTTGTGTATTATGTATCATTTATAGATGACTTCTCAAGGAACACATGGACATATTTCCTCAGGAAGAAATCTGAAGTCTTTGATAGGTTTAAAGAATTTAATACTCTGGTGGAAAGCCAAACATAAATAAGATAAAGGTGCTAAGGAAATATAACAGTGGAGAGTTCTGCAAGTAACTTGAAGAATTCTGTAAGAAGTGTGGTATAGCACAACAAAATACTACATTATACACATCTCATCAAAACGAAGTTGATGAAAGAATGAATAGGTCATTGATTGAAAAGGCAAGAAGCATGCTCATTGGTGTTAGGTTAGGACAAGAATTCTGGGCAGAGGTGGTGGAAATTTCATTTTACCTGGTCAACAGATAACCTTCATCAGTGTTGGAGGATAAGACTCCACAAGAGGTATGGGCTGGTAAGAAATCCTTTCTTTCACATTTGAGGATATTTGGTTGTAATGCATTTGTACATGTTCCAAAGGATAAAAGAACCAAGTTGGATAATAAATCTGAAAGGTGCATATTTATTACGTATAAGGATGGTTTAAAAGGTTATAATATTTGGAACCCAAAAATAAGGAAGGTTGTGTACAGTCATGATGTGGTGTTTAGAGAGGTGAAATATGTTATTAAACATGAAGTCCTACCAAAGGAACCTAAGAAGATATATTTTGAGCTAAAGGAGGAAGAATCAGAATCTATGGTAGAATAGGAATCAGAAGATCAAAAGCTACAAACTCCAACTATGAGAAGCTGAGTTCAAGAAAGAAGGAAAACATAAAGGTATAGTCCAGCTACTTTCTACTCAAAGTTTTATTTATTTATTACTGATGATGATCCCAAAACTATTAGGGAGACAATAGATTCAGAGGATGGAAAAATATGGAAAGAGGTCATGGTTGATGAAATGGCATATTTGGACAAAAAGGAGGCTTAGTAACTGGTGGAATTATCAGCGAGAAGGAAACCCATTGGAAGAAAATGAGTGTGTTTAAGAAGAAGATGAATATAAAAGGCAAGGCAAAGAAATAAAAGCTCATTTGGTGGAAATATTTTATTCCCAGGTGCCAAGAATTGATTTTAGTGATATTTTTTTCTCTTGTTGCCAAGGTATCTTCTATTATATTACTTTTATCAGTTGTTTCTTCTTTTGATTTTGAGGTAGAACAAATGGATGTGAAGACATCATTTCTTCATGGGGATCTAGAAGAAGATATCTACATGAAGCAACCTAAAGGATTTGCGGGGAATGGTAATATGCAGGTTAAAAGATTCTATGTATGGGTTAAAACAGTCACCAAGGATGTGGTATCATAAATTTAATACATTTATAGAGGGACCTAGCTTCAGCAGCAACAAAGCAAATCACTGTGTGTATTTTAAATTAATTGTTGACCATGTTATTAATTTGGTCTTGTATGTGGGATATATTTTGTTGAATGGAAATGAAAAATAAATTATCCAGGATTTGAAGACCCAATTGTCCTCCAACTTCAACATGAAAGATATTGGTGCTAAACACTATATTTTGGGCATGGAAATTTAATGAGATCAGGAAAAGAGGAATCTTTGGTTAAACTAGAGGAAGTATGTTGAGACAATAATGCAAAGGTTTAACATGTAGAGTAGTAAACTGGTGAAGGTTCCTATTCCTGTAGGTGTACAGTTATCTATTGAACATTTTCACAAGGCAAAAGAAGAGGAACAGGACATGTCCTTTGTTCCATATGCAAGTTCATTTGGTAGCTTGATGTATGCAATGGTTTGTACTAGAACAAACATTTCACATGCAATGGGAGCATTGAGTAGGTTTATGTCAAACCAGGGGAAGGAGCATTGGACAAAAGTGTAGGTTTTTAGGTATTTGTGTGGCACTAGTGACTATGCTTTGTGCTAACAAGGAAGACCAGGATTGGACAGATTTTTCGACATCCATGGATTTGTTGATGCAGATGGGTTGGAGATCTGGATTTGAGAAGATCTACAAGTGGGTATGTGTTTAACCTATTTTGAGGTGCAGTCATTTGGATGACTAAGAGACAGTCTATAGTGGCACATTCAACTATAGAGGCATAATACATGGCAACCACTCATGCAAGCAAGGAAGCCGTTTCGTTGCATATATTGTGTTCAAGTATGGGGTTACTATAGCGAGCTATAAAGATAGAATGTGACAGCCAAAGTGGAATTCTCTTGGCAAAGAATCATGCTTATCATTCAAAGACAAAGCACATTAATGTTCAATATAACTTTGTAAGGGATATGGTTGAGGATAAAAAGGTTGTTTCCCTTATGACACAAATGTGATACAGGTGTTGCCCTTGATGGCAACTCACTTAGATAATAGATCACAGTACAACTATTAAATAGCAAAGAATTAATGATCAGAGAGGTATACGCAGGTGTGCTGTGACAAAAATGCGTATACACGCGGGTGCACCATATATCAAGTTGCGTATACGTACACACGCAAGTTTACAGAAGAAAATGCGCTTACATGTTGGGAATCTAACTTTTGGTCCATGGTATTTTGGTATTGGTCCATGGTATTTGGTCTGAAGTGTTGACCCCAGGTATTGGGTCCAAGGTATTGGTTCTATGTGGTTTTGGACCATGGTATTGAGAGAGGCATAAACCTATATAAGGAGAAGATCATTAGGCCAAGAGGGCAAGAGTGCAAGTGATGAATATCTGATGAAGTGTGAGATCTAGCATGATGGTTACGGGTTTGTGATGCTCTGCTTGGTCTGAACCAAGGAGGCACCTATGCGGTTGATAAAGGTTGATGAATCGGGATATTCAAGACTAAAATGTATTATCATTATATGGTATGATCATGAATAGATATGAATACTGACGCATGTTTTATCCTTTATATCTTATGGTCTAGGTATATCTGATGTTGGAAATTGCAGCGAAGGTATAAGTAATTATTTTCAGATCTATACGCAGGTTCTCTCTTGTGAAAGGGAATATACATGCTGGTTTGACACAATCAAGTAGCGTATACATTATGAGATTTTATATTTCAGGTTGTTGTTGGTTTTAGTGGTTGTTGTAGAGTTTTGGGCTCTAGTCTGTGTTCTGGTGACTGTGTTTTGATGACAGGGTTTCAGTGATTGAGTTGTTGGGTGATTCAGAGTTAATTATTGTATTGCAGTAGTGATTTTTTTGTATTTATGGATCCAGTTTGAAAATTTATGAAACGTGGTCCCTGGAAAAAAATAGAAGGTGGGGCCTTCTATAGGTCAGCACCTACGTACTAGTACATCAGCTAGCACAAGAGTTAAGGGGGTTGTAGCTCCCTTCCAGGAGAAGCTGGAGAACAAGAGAAGGTTGTAGCCTCTGTAGGTAGAAGCTTGTGTATTGGTATAAGACTACACCAGTACAAAAATATTGTAAGAAGAATTTTCTTATTAAAGGAAGATAGAGACGAATTGCAGCAAGTGGTTTTCACCCACATTAGGTTTCCACCTTATATCATGGTGTTCATGTGTGCTTCTTATGTGTGATGATCTGTTCTATTTTACTGCACCTGTTTACTGTTTATATGGTTAATAATGTTCTGATGCACTCATTGAAGATCAACTAACTGAATCATGAGTTTACTGTATATATGCTAGTTGCAATTAAACACAAATGACATATATATGCGGGTATCCTTAACTAAAGTAGCATATATGAATCTGAGTATTGAAAATGAAAAGTGTTTGATTTGCTAATACTGATTCACCCCCCCCCCCCTCTCAGTAATTATTTTCCAACAATTGGTATCAGAGCAGGTCCTTCAGAAGAAGCTTGATCTCTTGAAGGAAGATCCATCAGGATGAGTAATCATGAAAGAGAGAGATCCATCAGACCACCAATCTTCGATGGGAACAATTTTGTCTATTGGAAGATAAGAACCACAACATATCTACAATTTCTTGGAACGGATGTTTGGGGAATTGTGGAAGGAGGATATACATATCCATCATAAACTCTTATAAATACAACAGATAGAAAGCAATATGAACTCAATGCCAAAGTTGTTACTATCTTATTGGGAAGTTTGTCACAATAAGAACTTGTCAAGGTCATGCAGTTCAAATCAACCAAAGAAATATGGGACAAAATCATTCTGAGCTACAAAGGAGATGATAAGGTAAAACAGGCTAAGCTTCAAACTCTCAGAATACGGTATGAAACTCTTAAGATGCATAGTAATGAAAGCATATCTAATTACTTCCTACGTATAGATGAGATTGTCAATTGTATGAGGAATCTGGGTGAAGAAATTAAGGAAGTTGTCTTAGTTGAAAAAGTTTTGAGATCCTTGTTTGCTAAATTTGAATCCAAAGTGTCTACCATTGAAGAAAAGGAGGATCTGCAGAAAATCACTATGACGCAGCTACACAGAATCTTAACTACTTTTGAGATGAGAAAAGGAGGACCATCAAATATGAGAGGAGCCGCATTTAAAGTATCAGCAAATGGAAAAGAAAAACTCAGTGAATCAGGATACATTTCAGAAGAATAATATGAGGTAAATTTTGTCAAGAATCTTGAATGGGGATCTGGAAGGTTCAAAGGTAAGCTACCTTTCAAATGCTTTTCATCTGGTAGAGTTGGTCACTACGCTGCTAGATGCCCTCATAACAAAGAAAAGATGTCTGAAGAAGGTAATAGAAGTTATTATACTCATGATAAAAGTAATGACTCATTCAATAGTGATGAAGACATTAGACTTATCATGGCATATGAAAATAAGGATGTAGAAACAAAAGAAGTTACCATATTAAAATAATAGTTGGAGATAGTAACCAAAGTAAGGGGGCAACTTCAAGATGTAGTAAAATATCAGAGCATAACAACTCAGGGACTTGAATCTAAGATCCTCTCTCTAAAATAAGATCTTAAAGAATCAAAGAAGAATAATAGAGAAGCTCTTGAAGAATAAGAACATGAAGTGCTCAAATTAAGGCAACAAGTGGAAGAAGGAAGAAAAGCCGAAGAAAACATAAGGAAGCAATATCTGGAAAAGGAAGAACAACATCAGGTTGAGATAAATATCTTAAAAGGTAAATTAGAAGAAAAGGATAAACTGTTACAATTTCAAGATAGTACTAAGATTTTGGATGATATTCTTAGTAGTCAAAGATCCCCTGCTATCAAAACTGGTCTTCGTTTTTATGAAACTTTCGAAGGTGAACCTAGCTCACAAGGTGAGGAAAGGAATTCTAATGCAAAATCTGAAATGATCAATGAAGAGATAAGTGGTCAAACCCATCAACGACCAAGGAAAGATTCTTCAAACAAGATCTTTTCCTCCTAACTATGGAAGTGATAGTCGGTTATTTCCTGAAATGAATAATGTTGAATGTTATGTATGTCATAACTTTGGACATATTGCAGCTAGATGCAGAAGAAAAATGGGCCAAGACCATCACACAGAAAGATCATCACGCTCCAAGTACTTCAAAGGGTATCATTTTGCTTACAATATGTTTAGTCACAAAGCCATTGACTGCTATAAGAGGAATATGAAACATGTAGGATGTTATGCATGTAACAAGTTTGGACATAAAGTAAGGGAATGTAGGAGCAAAATTCGAACTCCAAAGCAAGAGGGTCAAACATCAGCACAATTCCAGGTGTTAAAGAAGATAGAATTAGAGAAAGAAAGATGTGGCATAACTCAGATAACTAACATAACGGACACAGGGGAAACTGAAAGTTTAGATCTTCAGTATTCCAATTTGCATACGCAGATATTATGAAGATAAGTCGCGTATATACACGAGTTAGAGGCTGCAGAGTCACGTATATGGAGCTCTGAAGAAAAGGGCAGCAGAACAGACTAAGGAAATGGTTCGGTCATGGTATATGATGGTTAGCACAGGCTCAGGGGGAGCATATGCTTAATGCATTGTTGGCATTATGGTTAGAAGTCTTTGGTGATGATGCTTATTGACACATCTTGCTACTGATTGTTGATTGGCCAAGAGAATGGATTGCAGGTTACAGGTCTGGATGCTAGTGACAGATGCTTATGGTGTAGATCATATGGTGTATGATAGTTGTTGATAACTATCATGGTGTTGTTTAGGTCCTTGGTCTTTGTGAGTCATATGATGTAATTTTTTCCCCCACTATGCATGGGATGGATGATGTAATGTTTCTTGTTTTTGAGTCATGTATAAACATTTGGTATATCTCCACTTGGTTGGGTGGATGAGTCAAAAATGGTGTATTCCCACTTGGTTGGGAGATTGATATATGTATAGAGTCATGTTATGCTTTTGCAGACCTTACATGTGCTCAGAGGGAGCATGGATGGATTAGTACATATTTGGCATGTACAAAGGGGGAGTTCAATCATAGATTTTAGCAGGTACTCAGGGGGAGTATGGACAACAAAAGGTATACCAAGGGAGAGAACATCTTGGTCTGCCCTTTGCCCTTGATGTCAAAGGGGGAGAGTGACCTGGTGTGGTGGTTGCCATCAAGTCCAAAGGGGGAGATTATTGGCATTATGATACATATATGATACAGGTGTTGTCCTTGATGGCAACTCACTCAGATGATATATCATAGTACAGCTAATAAATAGCAAAGAATTAATGATCAGAGAGGTATACGCAGGTGTGCTGTGAAAAAAATGCATATACACGTGGGTGCACCATATATCAAGTCACGTCTACATATACACGCAAGTTTACAGAACAAAGGTGCATACATGTTGGGAATCTAAGTTTTGGTCCATGGTATTTTGGTATTGGTCCATGGTATTTGGTCCGAAGTGTTGACCTCAAGTAATTGGTCCAAGGTATTGGTTCTATGTGGTTTTGGAGTATAGTATTGAGAGAGGCCTAAAGCTATACAAGGAGAAGATCATTAGGGAAAAAGGGCAAGAGTGCAAGTGATGAATATCTAATGAAGTGTGAGATCTAGTATGCTGGTTATGGATTTGTGATGCTTTGCTTGATCTAAACCAAGGGGGAACCTATGGAGTTGATAAAGGTTGATGGACTAGGATCTTGAAGACTAAAATGTATTATCATTATATGGTATGATCATGAATAGATCTAAATACTGAAGCATGTTTTATCCTTTGTATCTTATGGTCTGGGTATATCTGAAGTTGGAAATTGCAGCGAAGGTATAAGTAATTATTTTCAGAACTGTACGCAAGGTTCTTTCTGGTGAAAGGGCATATACATGCTCACTTGACACAGTCAATTAGCATATACATTATGAGATTTGATATTTCAGGTTGTTGTTGGTTCTAGTGGTTGTTGCAGAGTTCTGGGCTCTGGTCTGTGTTCTGGTGACTGTGCTTTGATGACAGGGTTTCAATGATTTAGTTTTTGGGTGATTCAAAGTTAATGATTGTATTGCAGTAGTGATTGTTTTGTATTTATGGATCCAGTCTGAAAATTTATGAAACGTGGTCCCTGGAAGAAAAGAGAAGGTTGTAGCCTTCTGTAGATCAGCACCTACGTACTAGTACATCAGCTAGTATAAGAGCTAAGGGCATTGTAGCTCCCTTCCAGGAGAAGCTAGAGAATGAGAGAAGGCTCTAGCCTTCTTGCGGGTAGAAGCCTGTGTACTGGTATAAGACTGCACCAGTACAGAAATATTGTAAAAATAAGTTTCTTATTAAAGGAAGATAAAGACGAATTACAGTAGGTGGTTTTCACCCACATTGGGTTTCCACCTTATATCATGGTGTTCATGTGTGCTTTTTATGTGTGATGATATGTTCTGTTTTACTGCACCTATTTACTGTTCATATGGTTAATAATGTTGTGATGCACCCATTGAAGATCAACTAACTAAATCATAAGTTTATAGGATATATGCTAGTTGCATTAAACACAATTGCGTATATACGCGGGTATCCTTAACTGAAGTAGCATATATGAATTTGAGTATGAAAATGAAAAAGTGTTTGATTTGATAATACTAATTCACCCCCCCCCCCTCTCAGTATTATTTCCAGCAAAGGTGTTGTTGGTAAAGGTGGACACTTTGAAGAACACTGTAGATGCATTTACAAAGTCTATGAGCACTGAGAATTTCTCTTGGTGTAGAGAAACAATGGGCATTGCAGGGATATACTAATGACTAAGCTCTCTTGTGACCCCCTATGTGGAAAATAAAAAAACATGTGGGAGAATGTTGGGTGTGTGTTATATTCTTTCCACAACTTGTGACAAAATAAATAAATAAATTGGACCCGAAATTTTTGGTGGGGGGGGCTACCTATGGTTTATGCATGGATTCGCACATGCTTTTAAACGTGATGGTTTTCTGCCTATGGTATTTTTTAGATCCAGTCAAGGGAACTACGGTTATGTTCTAATCCAAGGTTAATGGATGCTTTGGCATGCATATATATGTATTGTAACATTGAAAGGAATATAATGAAAAATCAATCTAGTAGTCCCAGTTTTGGTATCCAAGGGAAAATATTTGTTTATATTTCTTTTTTGTTTTATGCTCTTGCCATTGTATATTTTATATTTTTAAGAATTCATTTGCAAGTAATTTTTGTACAAGGTTAAAAACCTACATAACTTTGAGAAGATATTTTGTCTGGTTGGGAGTATTAAATTCAAACATAGTTGTGTTTCGTTCCAGCTAAATTCCCCAGGCTTAACGAAAATGGAAGGACTTTTATGTTATCAAGAAATTGATGAGTGAACCAAGTCTATAAGAAGAGATTTATGTTTCTAGCCTCCTAGGAAATGTTTTACAGATAAAGACTCTTTATTTTGATCAACGCATTCTTTGTGAGAGATCTTGTGATGAGGAGGTGATTGATGGATTCAACATCATATTTTCAAAGGGGGAAAATGTTGCATCCTTAAAATGATCTATGGTTGGTAATATCCTAGGTAGCTTGGGACTTTGTCTTTAAACATAAGCCACATGAATAGTTTTTTATTTTGGAGGACAATTAACCTTCCAATTTATTTTTTCCCACCAAGGTAAGTTTATAAGTTCCTGGAATTGAGAAAGATAACTAAACTTTGGAGCATCTTTCTCACATGGAATTTTTTTCTAGATAAGTTGATATTCACAGTCTTAAATAATGACATTGGAAAATTTAAGAGCTTGGATGTAATTGTCCTAAACCTATGCTTCCTTGCTTACAAGTTGAAGATCTGAGGATGATAACTATTGCGAATTTAGAGGTGAATTTGAAAAGGAGATATTTTCTAAATGGGATATTCCCTTGATCAGCGAGATGGCGAATGAGATATTTTGGAAGGTGGTGCCAATGTTGGAGGCTAATCTAGGGATCATTCATTAGAATAAGTTTTTATCGTGTTCCAACTTTCTAGCATAGGTGATCACCAATAATTATATAGACCTTTACTATTCCTTTCTAAAAAATGCAAGCATTCAAAGATGCTTTTTGAGGCGATCACTTTTCACCACTTTGAGGTGTTAGAGTTGATAAATTATTCTCATATTCCATTGTACAAGGTTTCTACTCTAGTCTCTTGTCTTGAATGGATAATCCTACTTGACATTACTGACAAGTCTCCATGGCATTGTCTTAACTTTTCTTATGGGATGGTATTTAAGGCATCAAAACTTGGTTATATGGTAGAACACTCATTATATCGACACTTACCTGAACCTCCTTTTCTCTTTCAAAGATTCATTTGGAATGTATACGGAAAAAGACTACACACATGCCCAGGCAACACATATTAGAAAAAGCAATGATAATGATAATAATTAAATAAAAACACAATCTATTATACAAAAAGAGTAGGTTTATAGAGATCTTTCATGGGTTCTCTATCAATCTCTTATGATCCTCTCAAGCTCTATCTACCAGACTACCTAATCTATACTTTCAAGTTGTAAGCCTTACTCCTTGAACTCTACTCTACTCTAGATATACATAAATACATATACCAAAATAGATAGAAACTATCTTCCAATGGAATGGAGATACTTTATGGACATATTTCCCCATTCTCAAAACTATCTAACAACTGAGTTTGACACTTGGTATTGTTACAAAAACCCACTTGGGCAAAATACCAACTCACCAAAACAACCTAGCAGCTGAGATTCTTTCTAGAATCAGGACACATGTATTTATATGAGAAATTCACTATTCCTAAGTTGTACAACATCAAAATGGAAGAAATTCCATTCCCTCTAGGAAAATTTTAGGTCCACATGGATTTAGACAAAATTGGTTGACTTGGGATTGATGCTCTTGTATCAACATCTGTAGGTTGAAAATTTTCATGATGTCCAGGCCATGTGCCTTCAAATTTTTTACCCAGGCTTGGTTCCCATATATAATGTTGTTTTTGTCCATATGTCAAGTTTTATCGATGCTCCACTATTAACCTCAGTGTTTCGGGATCCCAAAATTGATTCTACAATACCTCATATGCCTTTTTGAGGAAATCTTACACAAGAAAATGTATATTGTTGATGGTTGTCCTCTCATTCTTTTTATATCTTCTCTTCGGCATCTTTCTCGTCAGCATCCGCATCATATCAATATCATCATCTAAATCTACCATCGATCGAAATCTATTGTTGCCATCTCTCATGTCATATGTTGGAAACTTCTTATTCATATATTTATCATCTTTCCCTAAATGGAAAAAAAGTTTTCTTTTGTTATTTGTCCTTAGGACTATATTATTCTTTGCTTTAGATAATTTCATTTCATCATTTACACATTGAATTCACCACACAATATTATAACATTATTTAGTAGCATGTGCAATTATGTCGAGAGAACAATATCATCAAAAATTCAGTGGAACATAAAGGAACAATAGAAGAAAAGAATTCACAGATAGAGACACCAAGATTGGTTGGAGACAAGGGAAAAACCCCATAAGGGGGAAAACCATTTCAAATTATTCTTCTTATTAGATTGTCATTGAATTTTTTAGCAAAAACATAGTACAATGATCCATATCTTCAACTAGAAAACTATCTAGCAAAATCAACTAAACAACATCCAAGAAATGAACCCAACAATGCTAATAATGAAAACCCTAATTCAAAAGTCGGTGGTCAACTATCAAACTTTGCAGTCAACTGATAAAATGAAACCCTAATTTCCATATTCACGAAGAGAGTGTATGTATATGTGGTTGAAATCCTCCAACCACACTCATAAGCCTATGTTCCTATGGTTTAAACTGAAAATTCCCTATGGCAACCCTACAGTTGTAAATCAAAACCCTAGGTCACAAACAAATCTTCGCAAACCACTTAAGACCTATGAAAACTAAACCAAAGAAAGAAGAATGATTTATGATATCCAAATGGGGGTCAATTGACTTGTATTTATAGCCATCCAAGGGTGTCCAATTTCCTTTTGGGATGACTTGTCCTTTTTTTTGCACATGGGGGTTTACATATTAAAATATATTTTTCCTTAACCAAATTAAATTCTTCCAAGGGCTACAAGGGGTCTTCCTTGATGAGGAATATTGTTCAAAGAAGGGAATTTTCCCCTAAGCTTCCAAAATTAACACTCCCTCTCTTCTAGGTAGAAATTACCAACTGCAACATAAGTTCCATCAGAAATATCTCATCATCATCAAATGTCCTCACCACATATCTCGGGTCATCTCATCTTATCTCTACTCATGTGCTCATATGTGTTCATCTATGGTAATTTTCCCATATCTTCTTATGTTACTATGCTCATTATCTATGTAACTATTCACATATGTTAAACACTCTTGAATCTACAAGAAGAAGAATTTGATATTGGAGGGGAGTCTAAGCTACCACGTTCTATTCATCTGCCAATGGGGATCCCAATGCTACTACCTGAGAAACATCATAGGGATTATCATCAAGGAGACCTGCTTAAGCTAGAACATTATAGGGGAGCACATCTCAACCTAGAATCTAATGACAATGAGGAAGGTCTTATCGGACACTCTCACCTCAAGTCATCTCATAGGGGAGCATACGTCTTCCACCCTATTTCGAGCAATAGGTGATATATAATATCTCATCCATATTATTGCCTATTGATCTTCCCAACAGTGACCCTCAAGAGCCATGTGGTAGAACACCTTGCATCATAAGCTTGGGTGAGATACCCAACTTACCAAAGATAGGGATCACACAGGCCCAACTCCTCTCAACCTATTGGCCATACAATAAGCTACAATCGCAACAAGCCTAGCTTGTGGATATGACGAAAACTAGGGTATACTCTTCTAGACCACGATAGGGGAGCTACATATTCCACGCTGTGGGTAACAAATAGGGATGATAACCTATTTTCCAGCAATCCCTCATCCCCAGGAGCCCTACATCCCAATTCCTCACCCTAGGAGCTTAGACACAAGGGAAGTGTTGGCTCAGTGTCCTCAATCATCCCTTCTCTTTGTAGATTAGAAACATATCAACGTGCTCAAATTGTGTACTTACTTAAACAACTCACTGAAGAGTTCAATCATACTGCCTCATAAATTACCAAGAGAAAAAATACTCGTATTTCTTGTTTATACAGGACATTACATCAAATATTGTGTTAGAATAAATAAATTCCACATAAGAATACCTTTCTCATCCTCCCTCTCACAAAGGTAACAATCACAATCCTAAGCTTGTCTCATACAACAACATTGTCTCAACATAAGAACATATCTCAGTCCTAGAAACATATGAGATTCTCTACCAATCGGATCCCACTTTTGTTGCCACAATGTATTAATGTCATATCCAGAACTTGTTAAAATAGATCTTCAGAGAGATTCCTCAACCAAACTGCCTCACAGTTAGCCATGCTAACAATAATGTACTCAACCTTGGTCTCACTTAAAGCTACGAACTTCTATCTCATCCAAAATATATGTTGGCATTATGGCTAATGTGTTTCCCTTGATGGAAACCTGCTTTATAAATATGTATTTGATGTCAACAATGTGATAATATGATGATTGTGGAACTCATGCAAATTTGTACATATGCTATAGAGGATATGGACAGAGAAATGATAGTTTAGTTAAGTTTGAGAAAGTATACGCGGTTCCTGTGAATAAGGGTCACATACATATGTAGGTCTAGTGAGTAAAAGACACATACAGAATCTGAACCATGGAAATATGGATATTAGGGGTTATTACCATGGTATTAGCCCATAGTTATTGAAGCGAAAACATTCATTTTATCCGATCAAAAAATACTAATGACATTACCAAAGGCTATACATAAGGTATTGGCTAAGGAGAAAGCTATATAAGGAGATGGAGATCAAGGTGTTATGTGTGCAAGTAAATGATTTATTCATATGTGATCTAATATGAAATAGGTGTGCATCAAGGAGAAAAGAGAAGACTCAAATCTCAAATATTTGAAGACATGTTGAATTGTTGCAAATGCTTAATTAGCTAAAAATGCAAGATCTATGGTTATAGTGATGATGTGATCTGAATGTGATATATGATTTGATAGTAAGGTATGCACAATATGTGTTTTCTTTGCAGTGAAGGATTGTTTCAATGATTTAAGATCTATACAAAAGTTATATTCAGTAATGTCACATACATACACAAATAATGTTTAGTTTTATCATGTATATATTCAATGATGATTTAATCAGTGTGTTGAATGGTATACATGGGTGTTATGCATGATAGTCATGTGCATATGTTGTTATGTTTTGTGGATGTCACGTATATGAACTAGGGTTTGAGTTACTTCTTGATGTTGCCAATTGATTATGCATGTTCTATTTGTTGATGTATGTCGATGATGTCTTGATCATACTAATCTTTGTCTGGCAGTGTTGATTGAATTTACTTAGTTGTGAATTGAAATATTGATCAGTGTTAACAATGTAGAAGTGTGACTGGGTATGGTTTGATGATCTATGAAAGTTTCAATACTTAATTTAGTGGTTGATTCAGTGTTACAGTGATTCAGTTAGCTAAATGGTTCAATGCTTCGTAATCTTAAAATGAAAGTTGTATGCAAAGGAAGTGAATATATATGTAGTTCTATTAAGAACAGTAGTGTATACATTATGAAGTAAATTTGACCAAGGTTTTCAGTGACAACACTTGGCTTTTGTGATGACTAACAATGTATGACTTGGTATATTGATGAGTATTTGTGCATTGGTATGATATGGTTGTGGTGATTTAGTATTGATTTAGCATTATATGATTCGACATGGTAACTTATTTTATTCACTGATTGGTTGATTTGATTCAATATTTTTTTTCATAATTGTTAATTGGTATTGAGCATAATGTTTGGTGTGGGTCAAGTATGAAAATATAATGAAAGGTGGACTACACGTTGCTTGATGATTGATAGGTGGATTCAATCTGAAATATTATGAAACTTGTTCCACAAGAGGTGATGAGTGTTGGAGCCTTTAGTAAGGGAGTAGGAGATTCCTATGGTATATGGTAAAAATTTTCAGGGGCTAGGTGCTCCCTTCCAGTAGGAGCCAGTAAACAAGATCAAGGGGTTGTAGATCCCTTCCAGTGGGTTTTGGAGAATGAGTGGAGGTTGTAGCCTCCTATTGGCTTGATGGGCCTTGACCCAGATTCAACATTAATTAGCTAAGAAAATCCTTACATTATTGGCCCTTTTGGCATCAATCCGTAGAACGCAGATTGAATTTTCACTTGAAGCAGTGTGGGGGGATGCAAGAACCAAGTTTCTACACCCAGAGATGATAGTGATGTCATTTAATACACTAAACCTTCCTTTGCGTAGGTCGATAAGCCTTTAGGGCTTATCGATATACTCATCTTAGGTTGTCCTCTAAACCTCCATGAAGGGCTACGACTATCCTTCGCGTACCCTAGATAGGCGGATCAGACACTTACGTGCCTTTATACTTATCCTTACTTATGTTTTACCCATATTAGCTTAAGTATTGAATAACTCAACATGCATCAAGATGATCTTCGCGTAAACATATATTCTTACTTGTGTTCATATAAAAAAGAAAAGCATATGGATTCACACATCAATACAACATTAACACATAAACCCAAAATTCATAATAACATAATCATATGCATTTGTAATAGAATTAAAATATATCATACACAGGTAATTCCATAATAATTATCTTTATTTATGCTTTAGATCTTCTTTACAGACTCTAATCGCCCTATGCACACAGCTGCAGATCCTCTTTCCTATGCTAAGAATCTTCACTCTTAGCTCTCACAGACCCATTACATTCATCAATGACTCAAACCATATCAAGACTGAACTGAACTGAACTGAATTACCTTAGACTCTTCTAAGACTTCCTTTTTATACAATCCCATGGTTTGCGAACCATGGGTGGATCTCTTAAAGAAAATACAAATTTACATAAGAGAAGGGTGGAAGCCCTTGATGAATATTTACATCTTCATGCTCCGTGGCCACAAAATGCGGAGACTTTACACTTCTTATACAAAACTTGGGCTTTGCCAAAAATTGGGCTTTGAACCCCAAAATTGACCCTAGGGGACCCGTTCCCAACAAGCCCCAAACACAAATATTTTGACTCACCCCCGAGTCACTCTTTTGGTATGGAGATCTTGTCACAAAGACCTCCTAGCTCCACTTGTACCACTGCAACTTCGGCGGCACACTAAGTTGCCGCCTGCTTGACCTATTCCACTTGCTGCTTTGTTGCTGGTCCGGCGCTATCTGTCATGATTTGCTGCTGTGTTGCCTACAGGTTCACCATCTTTCCTTAAATTGTGATCGTGAGCACATAGGCTTCATCTAGCCAAGTCCCCAATCTAGCCTTAAATACTACCTCCCAGAATTGTGCTGTGTCCAGCTGTTCCTTTAGTGCCTTTGCTTCCTACAGCTTTGCCAACCTCTGTGTAATGGCGATGGTGCACATCATAGCTCTAACCTCATCGTACCTCTATTGCAATTCCCTCACCTCGATCTCTAATATCTATAGGTTGGGGTCTTCTTGTAGACTGGTAAATACTTCAAGCGAATATTTGAAGAGCGCAATGCAATTATTCACTGCAGCATCTATTGTTGCCACTGCATCCTTAATAGTTTCCTGGCATTGCTCTTTGACCTCTGGTGGAGTCGAAGGTTGGGCCCTCAACTCAAGTTCTGTAATTTTAAGGTTTGGCTCAAACTGAACCTTAGCTAGCTCTATCCTAGCATTGCACACCCTTGCAGCGAGCTTCCGAATTTTGGCGTCGATCGACGCATCTTCTGGGATATGAAGCTCCAGAACAGTTATGCATGCTTCAGCTACCACGGCTATGGTTCGCTCATTCTTCTCCTAAATCTTCTTAAGGATGTCAATCATAGAAGTCTTCTCTACAAACATCTGGGCATTGTTAACTTTCTGTTCGTTGATCACATTCAACGCACGCTGCTCATGGGCTTGAAGTTTCGCAACCTCACCATCTTGTAGGGTGTGAAGGGTGTCACTTGGAAGCGCGGCCAAATTCCAACCTTCTTGAGAGCATTGAAGGTGGCCCTGTCAGCTTTCACTTCTAGCCTCAAAGCTCCATTCGACAGCGCGACGGCTTGAGGATCCATAGAGCGAACCATCTCTGCTACTTATGAGGTTCCAGGTGCCAAACTACTCAACGTCGAGCTGCCCCGCCCTACACCGGTCTAAGTAGCCTAGATCTGTAGCTCGCATAGACCCGTCTAAATGGATACCAAGGCTTGTTTATGCTACTACTCAAACTACTGCAGCAATTCTGCAGTCACATCCCTTACTGTGTCCCTAATGTCATTTAGATCACCTTCAGTCAAAGTGATCGGGTCGAGAAATGATTTACTGGCCTTGGACTTCTTCTGCAGCCCTTCCTTTTCCTTATCCCTAGTGCACTTAACCCGAAATGGAGTAGTCTTCAGGTCTACACCACCCTGTCCTGATTGCTTCACTTCTTCCTCTATCTACGATGTAGGAGACTTCTAACTTCTGTCAGAGTTGCACTCTTCTTCATATTCCTTCTCTTCTGTTTGCTTCTTAGAAACGCGATCTGCTCTAGATTTTTCCTCAGCCTCCTTTTTCCTTTGTTCGGCTAGCTGCTGCATCTTCAATTGGGCCTCTTCCTTCTGTTACTTTCCTTTGGAATTACTGTACCCCACTGCAAAATATGAGGTCGTGCGCCACTCTACTAGCCAATTCTCAAGGATCGTTGCAATTGCATCGTCTATCGCAAGGTATGGGAGATCATACCACTTCTACTCAAGGTCCTTCGGTGCCCGCATGGATACATAGTGGAAGTCTACCTTGAGCTCCACATATCCTAACAACTACTAAAAGATAATTTGTGATAGCCGTGGTTTCCTGTTGATGGCCATATTGATGCTCATCTCTATCAAGACCCATAAAACCTTTCTCTCGTAGACCCGTGCAACATCCTTCATGGCCCATAACAAAGCAAACTTCACTGCTTCCAGTAAATCCTTCACGATTGGAGGAAACTAACTGTCCTTCGGCAACTACCATGTAACCAACACAATTAATAAAAATAGCCAAGAGTAGTGAAAGGTATTAATCTAGTCTAGTGCTTCTTTGTAGTTTGTGAGTAACTCACTACAAAGACAGTGCACCCAATTGAATTGTACACCCTCTGTGCACTGGGCCACTAGTGACACAATTGGTGCCGACACATCATCTACCCAACACTTTTTCATTATCTTCCCAGCCAAGATCTGGGTGTCTACCTTGACCGTGGGGTCGGTTATGCTGGAAATGGAGTAGCCGCACAGTTTCTTGACAAGCTTAAACTTGGCCTTCATCCTTTCAGCGAGGTCACGCTCTCCCTTCTTGCCGACAAACTCCTTGGTGGGGTTCAGCCCTGAATTTGGAAACAAATTGATCATATGGATCAACATATCAGTTATCGGGATTGGCTCCTCTTGTTAGAAAATTATATATTAAAAAGCAATGGAACACATAAAAAATAATACAGAAATATAAACATATAAAACACATAAAACAAGAGAGACACAGATATATGTGGTTCACCCAACTTGGGCTATGTCCACAGAGAAAGAGCCAGTCCTTCCTTTTATATTATCTAGAAAACTGAAGAGATGTAACCTACAGTAGATCCACTGTAATTCCGTCTTCGCTCTCACACAATCTCCTCGCGCTTTCTCACTCAAAATACAGATCTACATAGACACAATACAATTCCCTCGTATATAGTGAGGGGTTTCCATCTAGGGAAAAAACCCTAAATTAGAAATAACTTCTACCATCAGATCTCCGCCTAATGAAAGACCCAGATTGACTACGAAATTACAACATTTTACAAGGCAATTTTACATCTATTTTTAGCTTCGGGGTGATGCCCCTGATCCCTCGCCAGGTGGGGGCTCCCCCCTAGGACCCCCCCTTGAAACGCAAATATCACTGAAAGCATTGTTGCCACATTACGAACTAGGGTCCAATGCGGTGATACCTCTGAATAAAGAAGATAATCAGGCTCCACACCCAACAATCTCCCACTTGGAGACTGATTATAAAAACTCCAGCGTTGCTCCATTTGATAGACAATGACTCCACTTTGGACCTGGATGTTTCTCATATTCATCATCATACTTGAAGACCAATTGAAATCAGGCAATACCTCAGTTTCTCCCTGGTTACAACTTTTGTTAACATATCTGTAAGATGTATCTTTTCCAGCTTCAACTGTCCATCTTCCAACACTAACCATATGAAATGATACTTGAGTTGTATATGTTTTGTCTTGGAATGAAATGTAGAGTTCTTTGCAAGATGTATGGCACTCTGGCTATCACTGTATAACCTACCCAACTCCTGCTTCTTACCCAATTCATCTAGAAACCTTTGTAACCAAATCATTTCTTTACTGGCTTCTGTAGCAGCAACATACTCTGCTTCCATCATTAAGAGTGCAACAATACTTTGCATTTTTGAAACCCAACTGATAGTTGTTCCACCTACAGTAAACACATATCTTGTTGTGCTCCTCCTGTTATCTCTATCCCCTGCCATATCTGCATCAACATATTCCTGTAGAGAAATGTTTAAACAACCAATCCTTATTGTTTGATTTCTAGTACCTCTCAAATACTTGAGAATCCACTTCACCGCCATCCAATGTTCTTTTACTGGATTGTTCATGTACCTACTTACAACCCCCATTTCATGTGCAATATCAGGCCCTTTGCAGACCATTGCATGCATTAAGCTTCCAATTGTTGATGCATATGGAACTTTAGACATATAAGCCATTTCTTCCTGAGTCTTGGGACACACCTCCTTAGTTTGAAATGGCTAGCGAAAGGTATACTAACTGTTTTTGCATTTTGCGTATTAAATCTTTTCAACACCTTTTCTATGTACTCACTCTGAGACAATGTTAATTTTCAATTCTTCCTGTCTCTAGTTATTCTCATACCAAGGATTTATTTTATAGCACTCAAATCCTTTATTGCCAATGATTTTGCCAATTTTATTTTGAGCACATTTATCTCCTGCATATTAGAATCTGTAACAAGCATGTCATATACATACAATAACAATATAATATAGTTGCCATCATTTTTCCTTTTGAGATAAACACAATGATCAGAGTGACATCTAGTATAACCTTATTCAGACATAAATCTTTCAAATTTTAGATACCACTACCTTGGATCCTGTTTTAAGCCATACAAGCTCTTATTCAACCTGCACACTAGTTTCTCTTTCTCTTTTACCTCATATCCTTGTGGTTGTT
This sequence comes from Pinus taeda, assembly GCA_000404065.3. NCBI lineage: Eukaryota > Viridiplantae > Streptophyta > Pinopsida > Pinales > Pinaceae > Pinus > Pinus taeda. Next base: position 371,011 of record APFE031045516.1, read on the forward strand.
GCATATATATCTCTTCCTCCAAGTCCCCATGGAGAAAGGTTGTCTTTACATCTAACTGCTCAATATGCAAATCTTCAGCTGCTACTAGACATAAAATGGTTCTGATTGAAGTCATTTTACCAACAAGAGAAAATATCTCATCAAAGTCTATACCCTTTTTCTGTGCAAACCCCTTCACCACAAGTTTAGCTTTATACCTTTTTCTACCTCCATCTTCTTCCTTAAAACTATAAACCCATTTATTCTTCAATTTTGTTTTACCTGCAGGAAATATGACTAATTCTCAATTCTGATTATGTGCTAAGGAGTCCATCTCTTCTTTCAAGGCTTGCTCCCACTTCTTCCTGGTTTCTACTTGCACTGCTTCTTCATAGAATTCTGGTAGATCTTCTAACACCACTTTAAGGTGTTTGAGGTGGTTGTTGTTGTTCTGGTTGTTGATCATTATGATTTTCAGGCACCATCACTTTTTCTGTGATCTCATCAAGCACTGTGTATTCTCTGTTTTCTTTTTCGTATTTCTTTTCCTGCAGTTGATCTTTATGCAAAACCTTTTCATTGAATATGGCATCTCTGCTTCTAATGATTTTGTGTTTTTCATAATCATAAAATCGATAACCAAAATTATTAACACCATATCCAATAAAGGTACATTTCTTTGATTTCGCCTAAATCTTTGTTCTATTTTATTTATTAATGTGGAAAAAGGCTTCACAACCAAAAGTATTTAAAAATTAGTAGTTTACCATTTTACCTATCCATGCCTCCTCTGGAATACCACCATCCAAGGAATTTGAATGCCCTATGTTTATTAGATAAACAGTAGTATCTACAACATCTACCCAAAATTGTAAAGGCAATCTTGCACGCTCCATGATTGTCTTGTTCATCCTTTCTGACACACCATTTTCTTGGCATGTTCTTGGAACTGTCTTCTCTCTGCGAATTCCATTCTTTGAATAGTACCTATCAAACTCTTCACTGCAATTCACCTCCATTGTCTGATCTGAAACACTTCAACTTTTTTCCTGTCTCATTTTCAACCAAAGCTTTGCATTTCTTGAAAGTATTAAATACATCAGATTTATTTCAAATACAATAAATCTAGGTTTTTCTGGTTGCATCATCAATACAAGTAACATAATAATGAGAGCCACAAAGAGATGATACCTAAGCAAGTCCTTATACATTTGTATGCACAAGCTCTAATTTTTCGCTCTTCTTTTCTTTCCCAACTCTAAGGAATCTAACTCTCTTCTGTTTTCCATAAACACAATTCTCACAAAATTTTAAATCAACATACTTGAAACCTGGCAAAAAATTTCTTGAGTGAAGAATCTGCATCCCCTTCTCACTCATGTGCCCAAGCCTATGATGCCACAATTCCATATCATCTCCTATAGAAGTTAAAGCATTAATAGAATTAGAAATACTACTACATAAATACAATATACCAACCTTTTCTCCTTTTTCTATTACCAGGGATCCTTTTGTGACCTTCCAAGTTTTATTTGTAAAATGAGTCACACAGTCTTCACCTCCCAACTACCCTGTTGAAATTAGATTTTTCTTCATATCTGGAACACGCCTTACCTCCTTCAATAGACATTGATTTCTATTCCGTTGTTTTATGAAAATTGTACCCATGCCAATGATTTTACAAGGTTTATCATCACCCAATCGAACCTGTACAAAATCTCCTTGAACATAATCATGAAAATTTTTCCTATCAAGTGTGGCATGGAATGAGGCCCCTGAATCTACCACCTAGGCATCCATAATATTTTTAATGAAAGAACCAAAGCATCTTGCAACACATCATCTGTCACATTCACTTAATGATTGTTTTCTTGCTATGCATCTCCTTCTTTTCCCTTCCGAGACTTGCAATCTTTCTTTGAGTGTCCTTTCTTCCCACATTTCCAGCACACTATCCCTGATCTAGACTTGGATTTTCCTTTCCTTGACTTACTAAGATATCCTAGGCTCTTTCCTCTTTCCATTTTTCTTCCCCTAGTCTCTACAATCAAAGCATTACCTGATGCCTCATCGAAGCTTTTCCGTCGCATTTCCTCGTTAAGGATTGCATCAATAACATCATCAAACTTTAAAGTACTAGATCCAGAGACAAAGTAACTAATGGTCATAACTAAACCATTCCAACTTTCTAGCAATGAGCATAGAAATAACAGAGCTCTAACTTCATCATCAAAGGTTACCCCTACATAACTTAACTGACTGGTAACTGTATTAAATTCATTTAAATGATCAGCAGCAGATCCACCTTCTAACATCTTCATATTAAATAAATGCTTCATAATAAATACCTTATTTCAGGCCAAGGGTTTTTCATATAGTTTGGCCAATGCTTTCATTAAATTGTCTGTTGTCATTTCCTTTGAAATATTAAAGGCTACCGATGCCGCTAGCACAGTCATATTGTTCCAAGTGCCTTTCTATCAAGAATATCCCATTATGTGTCTGTCATACTCGTCGGTTTATTTGTCTTTCCACTCAATGGTAGGTACAGATCTTTCTGATACAGATAATATTCCATCTACATCTTCCATAGCTAGTATTTTGGCCATTAAATTTTTTGACCCTAAACCTACCAACTTCCGCCATTGCTCCCACTCGAACTAGGAACTCTTCTCTCCTGCAAGCTTATCAACCAAATAGACCTTCAGCTCTAATATCAGTTGTTAGAAAATTACATATTACAGAGCAATGGAACACATAAAAAATACTATATAAATATAAATACAGAAAACACATAAAACAAGAGAGACACAGATATACATGGTTCACCCAATTTGGGCTATGTCCACAGAGAAATAGTCAGTCCTTCCTTTTATATTATCCAGCAAACTGAAGAGATACAACCTACAATAGATCTGTTGTAATCCCCTCTTCGCTCTCACACAATCTCCTCTCACTTTATCACTCAGAATATAGATCTACATAGACGCAATACAATTCCCTCATATATAGCAAGTTTTTGTCTTCTAGGGAAAAAAACCCTAAATTAAACATAGTTTCTACCATCATATCTCCGCCTAATGAATGGCCTAGATTGACTACGAAATTACAACATTTTACAAGGCAATTCTACATCTATTTTTAGATTCGGGGGCACTACCCCCAATCCCCCGCCAGGGGGGGCTCCCAAATATCGCAACCACCTCCCCCCTAGACCCCCCTTGCAGTGCAAATATTACGGGTGGCGTTGTTGCCACATTACAAACTGGGGTCCAATGCGGTGATACCTCTGAATAAAGAAGATAATCAGCTTCACACCCAACTCCTCCAACCACAGGCCCCCGTCGTGCACCAAACACATCAATTGTTTGATCACAATCATGTTTATGGGAGTGCAGTGGTAATGTGGCACCCATAGCAGATTCAACAATCCTGCCTTGTCCACCCCTTCAATAAACTTCACTGGCTCCAGCATAATGAAACCTGAATCCTTATAGAATACTCTCTACATGAAATTGTCAGTGGCCAGGAGGGGAACCGTTCTGTGTCTGCCAGGTCCCAAACCTCAAGTTTTAAATGGGGGACGCGCACTAGGAGCGGTCCTTCAAACATGATTTTCTCTTGCAATAGAGATGTGTTGAGCATAAATTTTCCCTCATCTGAATCCTTCATGATCTTCACCTTACCCTGGCGTGGAGGGATGTATTCAGGTAGTTTTGAGATAGGGTCTACGCTCTCAATGTCAATGTCTTTTGTGTCCATACCAATTTCTTCTACATCCTCGTTGGGTTCTAGGTCTATCACCTTGCCCTTCTCCTGCACGGTAGGATTCTATTTCTTCTGGTGTTTCCTGGGCAACACACGCACTGGCTATGGCACTTTGTGTTTGTCTTTTTTTGTCTTTGTACCCTCCATGGTTGGCGTAGGCCTCAGCCTGGGTGACCTCAGAGATTTTGTTACTTATACGGGCACCTCTACACTTGCAATATCAGGGGCAACTCCCTCATATGCCATCAATCCTCCAGCACTAGTAGTTTCTACGGGCGTCGACATGAGGCTAGTAAGGAGCTCCTAGGTTTCCTTAGGAAACATGTGAAACACTGAACTCACTACCAAAGCCTTGAAACTCTCATGGTTCATGCACACCTGATAGCTCAACACCTCAATTCTCAGAGTGCAAAGTGTTTTTCGTTGGGAGGTCATCTATAATTTATAGGCAAATTCAAATTTGAATCCAACCATTCCCCCCAAAATCCACTCATAAATGCTATATTGGCAGCATATTTTCAAATATCTCACTCTTAAATTCTAACTTAAATGTCACCCCCCCTCGCCCCACTCCACTTAGCCATTTTCTCACTATTAACTCATGAATAGTCACTATAACGGTCACTTTCTGGCTACCCTATGCAATCTCTCCTCCTATAGCATAGCTCCCTTCGTGTTTCTGTTGATACTGTGACATTCCTCTTTCCACGCAGTCCCTCAATCACGCAGCTCCACAACCCGAGCAATGTAGTTTATAGTCTCATGCCTACTTTCAGCTGCCTGGAGCGCTAAGACTATGCTTCCACCATATAGTCATCTGGCAGGATCCCCAATGTATGGAATCAATCGGTTGCCATTTACCTTCTTTGAAATGGCTCTCTGTTCAACGTCACCAGCTGAACTGCTCCACCATCAGTCATCTCCTTGATGACATAGGTCCCCAATCAATGCATCCAAAATTTTCCTGGAAATTTATCAACTTGTCATATAATAACACTAAATCATTTACCTTGAAGGTGTGTAGTTTGATGTGCCAATCATGCCATGCCTTTTCGGCCTCCTTTTGAACTTGCTGATGGAATCTAGCCAAAGATCTATCCTCTTCCAACTCTGTTAGCTTCGCAAGCCTCTCTTCTAGGGCTCCACAATCCGCCATTCCTGTGAATGCCACTATGCACATGATAGGTACAATGTACTCCATCGACATCACAGCTTCTATGCCATAAACCATCCTGAAAGGCGTTTGTCCAGTCAGTTTGTTTCAAGTCGTCCTGTCAACCCATATCACCACAGGTACGCACACATCCCAATCATTTCTTTGTGCATTGAAAACCTTCATTAGTGCATTCTCCAATATCTTATTAAATGCTTCAATTGTCCCATTCGCCTACGGGTGATACGACGTACTCTTTTGGTGATAAACTTGAAATTCCTTCGTCAACGCATTGATCTTCTCATTAAGGAAATGCATACCATGATCGATCATCAAAATCCTTGGACAACCAAACCTAGTCAATACATACTCAAAGATGAAATTTGATGTTGTTGCCCGGGTATAGTCCTTCACAGGTTGTGCCTCAGCCCATCTCGGCAAATACTCAGTCACGGTAATGATGTACCGCGCACCTGTCTTCTTTCCTGGAGGCTGAACTGGTCCTACAAAATCAATCTCCCACTTCTCAAATGGTTGTAATGAGAGCTGCAGATTCAGAGGCAACTCATCCCTCCGCGATGGCATGCCCGTCCTCTGACATGCATCACATACCTTATAATAAGCCTTGGAATCCTTATGAAGAGTCAACCACCAAAACCTAGCACATAAAATCTTCTGTGTTGTTTCTTTTCCTGCATAATGTCCTCCTGCATCTCCTCCATGAGATTCACCGAGGATGTTTCTTTGATCAAACTCAGGCACATAACATTGCAGTATTTCATCCGACCCCGTTTTATATAAGTGCCCTTCAATGATAGAAAAGTTTGTCGCATGCACCACCAACTCCTTTTGTTGACTAGTATACCCCTCCAAAGTTTTCCTCATCGTTAGGAAGTGTATGATATCTACAAAGTGATTGTCCATGAGGCACACTACAAAGAGTTGCGCATTAGGCAGTCCTTCCTCCAAATTAGTAGGCTCCTCTCCTGTTTCAATGCGTGACAAATGATCTGGTTCAGCATTCAATTGTCTTGGCTTCACAATAACTTCGAAATCATATTCCTGAAATAGAAGAAGTCGTCTGCATATCTTCCCCCACAACATAGGCTTGTTAACCAAGTACTTCAATGCAGAATGGTTTGTATTCATCTTAAAGTGTCTGCCTAGCAAGTAGTGTCTGAACTTCTGGAGCATGTATACCATGACCAAAACTTTGTGCTTTGTCATTGAATAATTCTTCTCAGCTTTAGACAACTTCCTACTTGCAAACGCTATAGGGTGATCCAACTCTCCCTCACTGGCTTGTGTCAATACTGCCCCAAGTGCAATAAATGACGCATCCACATGCACATGAAATTCCTTCTTCCAATCCACGAAGACTAGGATCAACACAATGACCATCTTCTCCTTTAACACATCTAAGCTTTGTTGACATTCTTCATTCCAACAGAATGTAGCATCCTTCCTTAACAACTTCTCCATCGGCGGGGTAATCTGGGTATAGCTCTTAATGAACTTCCTATAGTATCTCATATGCCCCAACATTGTGCGTAGCTGTTTCACACTTCTTGGTGCCTCTAAGTTAATTATAACTACTATCTTAGCTGGGTCGACCATTAATCCGTGTTTGCACACCACATGGCCCAGCGACATTCTGAAAGGAACACAGAACAAACATTTCCTCGAATAGAGCATGATATGATACCTCCAGCATGTATCCAACATCAATCACAGGTTGGCTACATGGTGTTTCACCAACCAAAACACTATCCAATCATCAAGGTATACCTCCAAAAACTTATGAATGAAGTCCTTAAACGTCATGATGACTACACGCGAAAAGATCGATGACACGTTCTTCAGTCCAAAAGGAAATTACAGTATGCTGAAAGCACCCCCACTTGGTGGTGAGGGTCATCTTACTTCTATCCTCCAGCGTGATCTTGATATGATGGTACAATGAGAATCCATCCATGAACAAATCTGCTTCATGTCCTCTTACATTATCCAACACCTCTTCAATGAACGGAGTTGGAAAGGGATCATGTATGCAAGTGTCATCCAACTTCCTGAGATCTATGCATATCCTTATTTCATCCTCATGCTTCTTTTCCTGAATTACTATTGGGCTCACCAAATCAGACTCTTCTACTGGTTCAATAATACCTGCCACAAGCATTTTATCCAACTCTAAAAGACCCTTTCTTTATATTTCCTATTGAAGCGATAAGGCCTCTACTTGATCAGCTTTGCATCCAGTTTCAACATAATTTTCATAACTCCTAGGTCCCCTATTATCCTCTTTAGGTCTGAGAACTTCATAATGACCAAGTCCTAGTATTCGTGGAGAAATTCAATGACCTTATCTACTGTTGCATCATCCCAGTAGTCCCCAATCTTTGCAAATTTCAGCTCTGCCTTTGTTCCAATGTTCACTTGTCTTGTTTTTAGCGGCGTGGTGATATCTGGATTTTCAATTTGCAGTCCTTCAACTTCGCAGTGAGCTTTAGTCTCTGGGATATTAATGTTCCTCGGATCCCTGTCATCTTCTTCGGTAGTTACATTGTAGCACTCTAGCGCATGGCGCAGCTGGGTGGTCCAATCCGATTGAATTAATTCCAAGGGATCGATCGGTACTCTGAAAATTGCTACCTTGAATTCCTGCAATGCCTCATCAATACTCTCAAACCCATCCTCAAAGCTAAATGTCATCAAGAATCCTTGTTGAAAAATATCCCATTCTTCAGTGCCATGGCAGAGCTCTATTTCCAAGTACTAGTTGATCGGTATTACATCCAAAGTATGACAAAACAGAGGCACCCATTCAAGTTGAGGCTTCTCTCCATAAAACTTATTCTATTTGGCCAGGTGATCATGATGATCATTCCTTCCATCATATTTCTCTATTATCCGAACTTGTGAGTGACCAAACTATAATCTCATCATTTTTTTGTACATGTGCCAATCATCAAAAATGTCTTTGTGCATACCCCACCATCTTGCACGCATAGCGCGCAGCGCAAAATCCAAGGCTTGGAAGTGATGCTGCTTTGGTACTTGCCTTTTGAATGCATCCAAAAATTTATCGACATCAGTTAAACCATCATAATAAGGCATAATTATTACCTCTGATGATAGACAACACAATGATTTGATCATCATATTACAGCATAGCATAGATACTTCATGCATTCGATTATGCCAGTGCTCCAACTCCTCATTTGAATTTGATGTGCAGGAACTTTCGCGGTCCTGGGCAATGTGTCCATCTGCTATCAGATTCACCCAATCCTAATCTCATGCCATTATCTTATAAATATGGTCCAAATCATCATCGCTTTCATAATCACGAACCAATTCAGTATAGCGTGGTCCTTCTACAGTGTCCAGGGGCACTACTGTGTGGAGAGATTTCTTGTCAAATATCATTTTCCTCTTCATCAAATTGATTACCCCTTTCATGTGAGTGGCCCAATCAATCCCATGGAGCGTAGGGCAAGGATTATTGTCATCCACAATCTCTATCACTTCAAAATCAGCCAATGCACTCGTGCCCTCAATATCAACTGTCAATCCCTCCAACCTTCCTGTGGGGATGATTTTCTACTAATTTTCCATTCTTAACTAAATCAAAGACCACTACAATGTAGGTCTCCCCATCCTCTCCCATGCCTTTCTAGGAAAAACATTCGCGTTCGACCCCATATCTAGAGTAACTTGATCCATCTCATATTCTCCTATCTGTGCAATGAGCCTCATCTCATGCCCCATTATTTCCTTATTCTTACCAATATTCCTAACAATGCGCGGTCTGCCAGGGACTTTTTCTTTTCTGGTGCACTTGTTTATTAGCTCCTATAGTCCTTTCACAGCCTTTCTATCGAGCAACAACTTCATACAGGTCTCGAAGACAGTAGTAAGCATGTAAGGGTCCATCTCTTCAACTAGCTTCTCTTGACTTCCTGAGGTAGAGGCCTCAACGAAGCTTTTATTTTCTTCCATGAATGTTTCCCTTGCGCACTCTAGATCAAACTTGATCTCCTTTTCTCACACTTTTCAAACCCATTCACCTTCTTCAGGATGCTTCCCCTTATCTTCGCTAGTTGTCATTCCACTCCACAGCACAATATTTACCTTAGGATCCTCTTCGTGAGGCTCATCCCTCATAATCTGCAGGTTATGAGTCGGTTGTTGTGACTGTGTCCCCTTTTCGCATATCTTAGCTAATAATACAGGGAAATCCTCTGTCACATGCTCAAACTAAGCACAATATCGGCATGGTAGGCGTGTCGGGTTCGTGCAGTCTCGTGTGTAGTATCTTGATCCTCCACAATTGTAACAAATGAGCGTGTTCTATCCATCATTAGCTCATAAATATCGAAATTACGCTCATCATGCCCCATTGATTGACAAAAGTTGAAGACGAGTTGTTGCGGTGTCTGTACAAATTTCTGCAGCAAATGTGTTATACAGTAAAATGACCTCCTCATCAACTCAGAGGGGAAAGACATGATGACTGAAGCAATGACTAAGTTCACTAGCCTTGTTTCCAAGCTAATGCTGCCTATACACTAACAACCTTCTTTATAAAGCTTCTCAACAAGCCTAAGGGTGCATTAGTGACCTAAGTAACTCTACTTGTTACCTCGGGAATAGCATTAGTAAACCCTAATGAGGATCTAAGGGTCAAAGGAGTGGATTGACTAAGAAATATCCCTATATTCTCTCCTAAATTAACTCAAAAAAGCAAGGAAACATCAAAGTTCGACCTATTTGGGGGATTTCTAATTCTAATGGAGTATGCAAGTGGGGAAGAGCTCAAAATAATGGCAACATCATTGCTTTTACCTAAGGAAACTCATGGAGAAACTTGGCAACCCTAACCTCACATGCTACATAAGCAAATCTAGGGCTATTATGAAAGAGGTCAGATCATTTGAAAGGATAGCTTACTTGATTGTCGAGCAGAGTCTCAGACTTAAGCATAAGAATTTGGTAAGAAGGGAGAGAGAGAGAGGAACTGGAGGGGTAAGGGAAGGTTGATGCAAGCGATGGTTGTAATCACTCTTTGAAATTAATATAGAACTACAATTGTACTATCCACTCCATGATGTTGTTAATATAATTCATTTATATTTCTATTCAATGTCTTTTAGCATGAGTTGCTTAGTTATGTGCAACTAGATGTCTTTTGTATGTTTTTGCATTGATTATCAAGTTTTTATGATGTGATTACGCTTTTCATTAATATGTGTAGGACTTGATCTGGAGACAACTCAGGGGACTTCTGCCTAGCTACATTGTGCTCTCCAGCAACTCCACATGAAGGGTCGAGGTAATGAATCCATTTCGCTTTGATCGTTAGTTGTTGAACATGGACATGCATGTATCTTTGTGATAGCTGCAAATAATCTTATAGTCTGCCAAGGGTCTCGAGAGGACCCTTGAGGGTTCCTTCATTCTCCAAACACCATGCATTAATCCCTATAGCAGAATTGGTGACTCCACTGGGGACTACACTTTAGTTCCTGGTTTTCCTAGAAAGTTCCTAGATCTCTCCTTCTTTCAGACCTTCTTGTACTTATTCACTATTTTTCTGACCACTCAGGACTTTGCAGCATTATTCTTTCGGATCTGATCCCCACAGCCCCTTTTTGAAGTGTTTTTCCTCATTAACGCAAGTTACTAGTGTAAACAAAGCTTTATAAATAACTGTAGCTTCACAACCAGAGTGTTAGTGCCACCAATAACTCTTTGTGGCCTCTAGCACAGAGCATTAGTGGCCCATTTTTTTATAAACAGTTGTGTTTGTGACCTCAAAGGGTTGGGGAACTTGCTTCTGGACTGATAAGGGATCTGTAGCTGTGTTTTCTTTGACTGATCTGTGTCCTGAACAAATTTTGTTTTAATAAAATACCTTTCCTTCTTAAAGTTTTTATTTTTATAAAAGAAAAAATAAAATAAAAAATTATTGTTTTCTGCTTAGCTGGTTAAGATCTGCATTATTTGGTTTCAATAGTTGTTAGTGAGAATTGAAAAGTTTTGTCAGTTATGATAGTGTTGTAATGAATAGGATGCATGGAATGAATATTGATGTATGAATGGCTCTCCCTTTGTAGAAGCGGCTTATTCATTGAAATTGAAATTTTACAAGCATTGGTTTTTCATGATTTGAGTCAAAGTCCCATAAAATCTCATACGTCAACACCCCTACCGAAGACTCTAACGAAGTACACCTAAAATCTACCTAATAAAGTCAATCAACAACTCTTTCTAGAGTAAACACACATTAGTTTAGGCTAGGATATTGGGTTAGGTAGTGTGAGTAAACTGCCCAAGATCATACACCAAAACTAGTGTCATTAAAGAGAGAAATCCTTTTGCACTCATACTACCGGGACCACTACAGCAAAAGTGGAGCTAAATGCGAAACAACATCGAACTATAAGTGAAGGTAGCCCACCTTTTGTTGCATCTCCTTTAGGTATTCTATGTATCGGGGATCCCTTCGGGGATATCGAAGCTAAGTCGGGGACTCAGGTATCTTGCCCACACAGCATACTATCTGCAACTATGGCCCCCTCGGTAGTGCTTATGATTTGAGGTGTCCTTAGTGGCCATAATTTTAGGGACTAACACAAGGTGACTCGGGTGGGCTGTCTTGGTACCTAACACAAATGGACCTACTCTGTCTTCAGTTTTTGGGAGGGTGCTCATCTTCACGAGAGTACTTGGCCCCTCAATCTGAGGTTCGGGCGAAGCTCTAGAGTGACCGTAACTATACATATGGCCATCTCTCTCTATTATTCATTGTGATACTGGGTTTCATCTCTAGTGATCAGTGCTTATCAAACAAGGGCATTTCCCTCTACTTGTTGATTTATTTACTTAGTGTATTTTTTATTTTTTAGGTGCCAGAGTGTTATCATTGAGACTTTAATAAACATCACTGTAAAATTTATTGATAAAAATTATCGGCCACTGTGGCTACATCTAGCCCTCATCGTCAATCTAGACGATTGTTAGGACTTCCTGACTCACTATGGAGGATCTACTGAGCTCCAGTGATCCTGATTCCTCGTCTTTGGGAAATCAGTCTCCGAGATCTCACACATAATCAGTTTGGACATCCAACGATTCAAGATTACCAGAGGATTTCTTTACTTAAGGATTTCTTCCTCCATACAATCCTCTGATCACCAATCCATTGGGCCCACACTTGGTTCCTGTTGCATCTGTACGTCCTTTGTCTTCAGTTGGAACACTTCCACCCATCTCGTCAATGACTAATGAGTCGTGGGATTTTTTGGACACATTTGGTCCCCCACCACTTCCCCAGTCGACAGTCAATACCACACCTTTGATGGTGAACCCTACTATCCCATTTGTCCCAGGTTCAAACCCTATGGTGACACCCTCCACGAGTGGAACCCAATCTATTTCAGGTTCTGCCCCTTTAATGTCAAACCCTATACCTTCAACAAGTGCTACATAGAGCGCTCCTCAGAATTCTCAATATAGCATAGTTAGAGCGGGTCCCTTCAACCAACAATGTGGTTGGCATCCATTGTATACTTCTAACCCCCATATTCAAGTATCTGGGGGCACTCCTAATATGCATATACCGGCCGGGAGTGTAAAAGTTCCCCCTCTGTTTTCAGGCATGCATGGTCAGTCACTGATTGATATGAACACTCCTTATGCTAGTCAAGAACTTATGGTTAGTTTTGTGGTGAGCAAGAATCCTTAAGGAGGTCCCAATCAATCCATGGGGCCACCCTACTCACAACCTCAAATGAGTCAAGGGGGCACTGCTTATCCTGGGGGCACTTCTATCCCCAAGCCTAACAATCCCTATGGAATTCCACATTACAATACCATACCCCAAGCCACCTACTATACCACGCAACCTATGTAGAATATTGAGAAAAACATGATGGGGGGACTGCAAGGATCCTCAAGTCATATGTCATCGCCTTGGTCTTATTCGTGGGCATCAAACACTCTGCCTTTCTTGGAAACGCTTGATATCCCTGACTTGTACAAACTTAAAAATGACCCCATCTATCATAACTTACACTAGCTGCCAATTGCACATAAAATACCGACATACATCCCTAAGTTCGAAGGGAAACAAGGGGAGGATTCAGGTACACACATCACCACCTATCATCTATGGTGTGTTTCTAACTCCATGGTGGATGATAGTATCCAATTACGTCTTTTTCCCCACACTCTTACTCGCAACATAGCCAAGTGGTACATTGAGTTAGCACGCGCGTCATTCAATACCTTTGGTGCTCAGGGATGGAATTCTTAAATCACTTCCAGCTACCCATCTGCTATGAAACTGGGATGGAACTCCTCACTTCATTACGTCAAGATACTACCACCCACATCTCTGATCATATACATAAATGGAGACATAGGCGAAGGTTAGTCAAAGCTCCCCTGCCAAACTATTTCTTAGCGGATTAGTTTTACAAGTCTCTACTCCCCCAAATCACTAAGGATGTCGCCTTAGGTGGTGCAGTCACAGAATACCAATCTACTCATCATGCCCAGCACTTAGAATTGATATGTTCACATTCTGGCACTCTACACAATGTAATTCCCAATGCCCCTCGCAACTCCAATGCTCCCTCTACTTAGCAACCTGGAGCACACGTCGATGGGATTATCGATGCAACCTCCAAGGCTTCTGTAAAACAACTCAGCGATCACATTTCCCAGATGTTAGTGGACCCCTCTACCAAATCTGCTACTCTTCCTACCACCGTGATCAACTCTTTGCGGTCTACACTAAAACCCAATAGTAAGAACAAGAAGAATAAGAAAAATACCACTCCTTTTGAAGAGCAGTCAACAAACCAGTGTAACCCCAAGTAGAAGGCAACTGCACCCTCTGACGATGGAAAGGATAAACCCACCAAATTCCCTTGCAAAATTTGTGTCGAAGACCACATGACCTATCGTTTCCTGCATCTTTAGGAGTGCACAGATTTCATTGCTAAAAAGGATACTAGTAGGACCCCTTCTGTCCTGAATAATCCTTTCCCCGCTCAACAATAACACCTTATTGCAAACCAACTCCAACCCCTGCAAGGGGGCAATGCTGGTTCGCAAAATCCTTCAGCTGGTGAAGGTCCATCTACCGTTTACACCTTTGAAATGATAGATCTACAAACTAGAGCCAAATCTTATGGAGCTCCAGTCGCTCATGCAAAGGAACCCTCCTCAAGTCAAAACCCACTGCTGCCTAATGATATTCATATCAAAAGGTCAGTTGTTGACCTTGTGATTCACCCCCCTAAAGGGGCACTTCAACACACAATGCATAATATATCTGCACGTACTGCCCAAAACTACAACATTTTAGAATACTTGGCACAAGTGTCGTCAGCTATGTCAACACTCAAAGTATTACAAACATGTCTAGAACAAAGGAAATCTCTACCTTTGTCCATTGGTGGTATCGACCCTTAGGATTCCATGCTTGCAATTTTCGACATGGAAAAGTGTAAACCTCCCCTTTCTCACCATCTCACATTCCAGGTGCAAATCTTTTCGAAAGGTAAAGGTATACATAGAACTGTCATTGGACAAGGTGCTTCTACCTACGTAATGTTGCCTTCGTGTTGGCTTGCTTTGGGTTCTCCAACCCTATCTCCTCCATCGAATTCCCTTAAAGCTTTTGACGACCACACTTTCATCCCAAAAGGTTACCTAGCTAGCTACCCCATCACCTTGAATGGGAAAATGGTAACAGTTGACATCGAAGTCGTAGATAGAAAGCTCGACTATAATCTCTTATTAGGTCGCAATTGGACTTATGCCATGACATCCATTGTGTCTATTGTCTTTCACATCATCCTATTTCCATTGGATGGAAATATAGTCATAGTGGACCAACTGTCCTTTTGCACCCCTGATTATTCCCCGTTACCTCGCGGCTATGTACCCTTAGTGGGTGGTGTACCTAACTCTTACATTAGTATTGATACTAGTCTATCGAAGGGCTCTTCCATGATGGGTTGTTTCCCTCTTCCACCACCCACGGTTCCACATACAGTTAATATGGTTTCATCCATTCCTCAAAAACTGACTGATCCTTGGATCCTACCGGCCCCTTCAAACATTGACACTCATGGAGAAAAAATGTCACTATCACCAGCTGAATTGGCCTACGAGGCCATTCAATCTGCATCAGAGTCTCTGGTCAGTTTGGTCACGGCCAATGTTACCACTAACCCTCCCATAACTGCTCCTTCTTTTGATCCCCTCAATCAGGTCCTACCTATGGATGAAGCTATTATAGAGATCATGAGTTTAGAAGAGAGACCTTGGGAGGACTCGCACCATCATGTTTCGATATCTGATTCGAACATGATGCCTCTTCAAATCCTGTCACCTAATGCGCCTAAAATCGTTTTCTCACCATATACGACTATCCAAACTTTGGACACGGAAGGAAACATGGGAAATATTTCAAAGAAGTTGCTCATCGATATTTCTGTCATGACAGGCATCATAGAAAACATCCAGGTTGGAACAAATTGAAATCCTGAGGAAATTACAAGCTTCACCTACCTTTTTAAGGAATTCCGCAATGTATTCCCTTGGTCTTATGAGGAAATGCATGGCATAGACCCTTCTATTTTCAAGCATGAGATCTAGAAGTATCGAGCATTATTTTTATGGTATTTTTCTTACTCGTTAATCCGAAAAAACCTCGAGTCTCCTTCTTTGGGCTCATTAAACTACCACGAAGAAGATCGAGCATTCTTCTTATGGTATTTTTCTTGCTCGTTAATCCAAAAAACCTCGATTCTCCTTCTTTGAGTTTGTTAAAATACTACAAAGAAGATATGAGCATGTTCTTTTATGGGATCTTTTCTCACTCTTGAACTGAAAAATCCTCAATTTTTCATCATTGGGATCATTAAACACCTACAACGATGGTCTGAGAAAATATTTTTCGCTCTTTTTCTAGCTCATTAAGTTGAAAAAGATCATATGAGAATTCTTTTTAGGCACTTTTTTTCTCGCTCATAAAACTGAAAAAATCCCGAGTTCTTTCTTCAAGCTCATTAAAAACTTATGAAGATTACTTGAGCATTCTTTTTAGGCACTTTTTGCTCACTCATCAAACTGAAAAAATCCTGAGTTTTTTATTCAGGCTTATTAAAAACTTATGAAGATGATCCAAGCATTCTTTTAGGTACTTTTCTCGCTCGTTAAACTGAAAAATCCTGAGTTTTTGTCACCAAGCTCATTAAAAATTTATGATAACAATATGAGCACTTGCTTTTTTGGGACCATTTCTCGCTCTTAAATCAAAAAATCCCCGAGTTTTTCCCTTCTTTGGGCTTGTTAAATCTACGAAGAAGCAATGAGCAGTCCTTTTACCTCTTTTTCCTTACTCACTAAACTGAAAAAAGATAATTTCATTTTTCTTCATTTTACTCGTTAAAATTCGATGAAGGTATTGAGTTTGTCGTCGCATGACTCATTAAAAATTCATGATGAATATCAAGTGTAGTCCATCTCCTCATACTCGTAACAAAATGAGGTCAACATCTATTTTGCATAGGTTTCTCTTTATATAGACTCAGTAGATTAACTCACGGAAAAGTAACCGATCTAGGTATACTACTAAACCTTTGTAGCACCCAATTAACAACTATCACAAAGGGACCACCATGGAGCCATTCTTTATGACATTTTCAAACTCTCTAAATATGAAAAGACCACCGAGTTATCTCATCTGGACTCATTAAATTACACATATGTGAAGTAGAGTCACTCTTTTTATGATCCTTTTTAGACTCTTAAAACATGAAAAGATCAATGAGTTTGTCTGTCTGAACTCATTAAACTAATCAGGTAAGGCATAGAGTCGCTCTTTTTGTGGTCCTTTTCAGACTCTTAAAATATGAAAAGATCGATGAGTTTACCGGTATAGAATCACTAAACTAATCAGATGGGGAAAGTGGACAACACAATTGTGTTTAGTATTTGAAAGTGTGTTTTGGCAGAAGTCATTCCCTTGAACATGGCACTCCCTCAGATAAACCTTCCTTGTGACAGCCTCTCAATATGAATCTTACTATCCTATGAGTTTAGCCTATATACCCCGGTGTTCTTGCATCTATGTA
The DNA here is from genome assembly GCA_000404065.3 of Pinus taeda. Lineage (NCBI taxonomy): Eukaryota > Viridiplantae > Streptophyta > Pinopsida > Pinales > Pinaceae > Pinus > Pinus taeda. The sequence continues at coordinate 388,069 of APFE031045516.1, forward strand.
TCCTAACACTCTTTGGTGTTCATGAGTCTAGTGCTCCATGGTTAAAACCATTGTCGTGCCTTCTATTGTTCAGGGGAAAACCTTTTTGCTTTTGTTTCCTCCATCAAACCATCAAGCATATTATTTTATCATTCCCTTTGTCATTTTGACCTAATGCTCAAAGATTCCTCAAAAAACAAATCATTCTTGTCTTGTTTTGTGTCGATTGATGTAGGACACACTATTGCCTACCTTTCGATAGGTCTCTTCCTATCGACTTAACACTCTATCTAGGAAGACGATCCATAGACACTTCAGTGCCTTAGTACTTGCAGACATTAGTGGCAGGTCACCTTGTATTTGATCAGGGTTTCTCATTATTGGCTCCTAGTTAAACGATTTTACGAGTGTTTGACGACAAAAACATTTTTCACACTTTCTAGATTGTATTGTGCATCTTGGAGACCATCACCATTATTGGTGTCCTTCCTCGCGTCTGTTAATGGTCTCCATTATTGACTGGTAATCAGATGATTTCATACATTTCGACATCAATGCATATATTGACATGTATCGATCTATGTTGTTCAGTGATGTGCAAATCAAGACCTCAGGTAGAGGCTTTCATCACTTAGCCTTGTTTCCTCTCCCAAGTTGTGTATATTGTTTTTTGGAGACAACTCATCAAAATGATCCTATTATGACACCAGTTCCACGTTGTGCTTATCGGTGGCCAGCATCATCATATCCCTTTATGAGAAAATCACTCTAACATAGCTACTGAGCGTGGGAATGCCCGACTCAGGACATGATTTTAGTTGTTTTATATATATGTGTTGTATCAGGTTTCCCGTACCGCCCAAAGCTCTGATCCTCTCTCTCTTTTTGCCAAGAAGGAACATAACAGTTAAGTATAAATTATTTCATCCATCGTTGTAGCCTCTGATCTCACACTTTAGGGGGCATCTGTTATACAGTAAAATGACCTCCTCATCAGCTCAGAGGGGGAAGACATGATGACTGAAGCAATGACCAAGTTCACAAGCCTTGTTTCCAAGCTAACATTGCCTATACACTAACAACCTGCTTTATAAAGCTTCTCAGCAATCCTAAGGGTGCGCTAGAGACCTAAGTAACTCTACTTATTAACTCGGGAACAATGTTAGTAAACTCTAATGAGGATCTAAGGGTCAAAGGAGCAGATTGACTAAAAAATGTCCCTATATTCTCTCCTAAATCAACTCAGAAAAGCAAGGAAACATCAAAGTTCGACCTATTTGGGGGATTTATAATCCTAATGGAGTATGCAAATGGGAAAGAACTCAAAAGAATGGCAACATCATTTGTTTTACCTAAGGAAACTCATGGAGAATATTGGAAACCCTAACCTCACATGCTACATAAGCAGAGTTAGGGCTATTGTGAAAGAGGTCAAATCATTTGAATGGATAGCTTACTTGATTGTCAAGCAGAGTCTCAGACTTAAGCATAATAATTTGGTAAGAAGGGAGAGAGAGAGAGAGAGGAACTGGAGGGGTAAGGGAAGGATGATGCAACCGATGCTTTTAATCACTCTTTTGACATTAATATAGAATTGAAGTTGTATTGTCCACTCTGTGATGTTGGTACTATAATTCATTTATATGTTTATTCTATGTATTTTAGCATGAGTGGCTTAGTTATGTGCAACTAGACTTCTTTTGTATGTTTATGCATTGATTATCAAGGTTTTATGTGGTGATTATGCTTGTCTTTTCTATGTGAAGGATTGGATCTGGAGCCAGCTCAAGGGACTTCCACCTAGTTGCATTGTGCTCTCCAGCAACTCCACACGAAGGCTCGAGGTAATGAATCTGTTTTGTTGTGATAGTTAGTTGTTGAACATGGACATGCATGTATATTTGTGACAGTTGCAGATAATATTACAATCTACCAAGGGTCCCAGGAAGACCCTTGAGGGTTCTTTCATTCTCCATACGCCATGCATTAATCCCTATAGCAAAATGGAAATTGTCTGTCACATGTTTTCTAGCTACCTAACAGATAGCACACCATAACACAGGCCATGTACTTGTCCCTACTTGAGATTCTAGCCTTAGAGGCATTTTTCCCCCTACTGCAACATAATTCATGAAGACTGTACAGTGATCTTTGTCATTCCCCTAACTTTTGCACCTTAGGCACCAAACTTCTTCGTGCACCTCTGGCTGAACTATTCTATCTTTCTTCAGACTTTGAAATTATAGGCACAGGTTTTGCAACTGCACGTAAACCTGATGAACCCCTAGATTAGCATCTTGCATCAGTGTCTCGTGCCATCTCATTGCAATCTCCAAGGTGTCCACCCAGGTTCCAATCATTTGTTGTGACAAAGGAGCCCATGGATGAGGCAGGAGCGAAGCCACAAACCATTCACGGTGTTGCGCATCCGTAAGATTCATGTTGGCTTTGCAGATTGTGCACTTCAACCTCTGATCCAAATCCTAGGGTCTCTTGCTAGGCTTCATCATGATCTCCTTGAATACCACAATTGACTGAGCTTCAAATTTGGGCCTAATGAATTCCTGATTTAGCGTGGTTTAAATATCTGCTAATGAAGCCATCGGATTATCAATGCAATACTTAATGTACCATGTTAGTGCACATTCCTGCAAAGCAGTAACCAACATTTCTTTCTTCATCTGATCATCTATAATACCCTAAGCTTCCTATATGGCCTTTGTGACAAACCAAAATTGGTATTGGTCCTCAGTTCCTGACCCCTTTAACACAAGAAATTTTACTAAATCGCCATATTGGATGGTGGGAAAGGTGGCGATGGTGTGGGTGAAGGCGTATGCAGTGAAGGTGAAGATGGAGGTAGTGTGGGTGGATGGGGTATTCGCGGGAACCCTTGTCTTATAAATTGAACAACACTCTACGGAGAAGAATGTGTTGCTTCCTCGTCATCACTTGGAGGAGGTCCAATCATCGGGCTATATTCAGGGCCAGTTTTCCCTCTATCCCTAAAGATATTTCCACTTCGTGTAGCTCCAAACATCAAGGTAGCTTCATAACCCACTTTTCATAGAAGAGTATCTTAATCTAAGTATTTAAAGACCTTAAATACTTACCTCACGGTCCCTTGAAGAAGTGACACTCTTCTTCATTGTAACTGACCGAAGTATCAACCGCAAACTTTGTCACGAATCCTCCTATGATACGATCAAGGCAATGATCGACAACGCATGTGATATTATCTTCAGAGGCTTCTAATCTCGCTCTAACTTTGCGGTCCAGACTATTGGAACATCAAGCCTCCATCTTACTTGGTTGTCTACCAATTTCGCAATCCACTCATATAACTAGACCGGGAAGGAACAGAACAAGATTTTTTGTATCACTCTGTACAGATATCATTCCAACCATTGTTCTTTTGTGAATTTTAGATTCATGTTCACTTGCACTATGAATTCATGGATCTTTCTATCCAACCAATATTCGATCTCCTTCTTATCTAGATTCTAGTGATGCGACATCACACATCTCTTTATGCAAATCCCGGTCCCAGCAACAGAACCATTTCTTGGCTTGATGGGCCCTGACCCAAGTTCCGCGTTAATTAGCCAAGAAAATCCCTACACTACTAGCCCTTTCGGCATCAATCTGTGGAGCACAGATTGAAGTCTCACCTGAAGCAGTATGGGGGGATGCAGAAACCAAGTTTTTGCACCCAGAGATGGTAGTGATGTCATTTAATACCCTAAACCTTCCTTTGCGCAGGTCGATAAGCCTTTTATGGCTTACGGATATACTCGTCTTAGTTTTCCTCTATACCATCGTGAAGGTCTATGACCGTCCTTCACGTACCCTAGATAGGTGGATCAAACACTTACATGGCTCTATACTTATCCTTACTTTTGTTTTACCCAGATTAGCTTAAGTATTGAATAATTCAACATGCATTAAGATGATCTTCGCGTAAACAGATATTCTTACTTGTGTTCATAAAACAAAGCAAAGAATATGGATTTGTGCATCAATACAACATTAAGACATAAACCCATTATTCATCATAACATAATCATATACATCTATAACAGAAGTAAAATATGTCATACACAAATATTTCCATAATAATTCTCTTTATTTATGCTTCAGATCTTCTTTACAGACTCTAACTGCCCTGCGCACACAACTGCAAGGGTCCGTGCACTCAGCTGCGAACTTCTACCCTAGGCCTCTAAGAACACAATTGTAGAGCCTCTTCCTTATGCTAAGACTCTTCGCTCTTAGCTCTCACAGACCCATTACATTAATCAATGACTCAAAACATATCAAGATAGAATTGAACTAAACTGAATTGCCTTAGACTCTTCTAAGACTTCCCTTTTTATACAATCCCAAGGTCCGCAAAGCATGGGTGGATCTCTTAAAGCAGAAACAAGTTTACATAAGAGAAGGGCGGAATCCCTTGATGACTCTTTACATCTTTTCACTCTGCGGCCACAAAATGCGGAGACTTTACACTTCTTATACAAAACTTGGGTTTTCTGCCCCAAAACATGGGCTTTTAACCCCAAAATTGACCCTAGGGGACCCATTCCCAACAGGCCCCCAACACAAATATGGTGACTCACCCCCGAATCACTCTGCTGGTGTGGAGATCTTGTTGCAAAGACCTCCTAACTCCACTTATACCACTACAATTTCGGTGACACACTGCATTACCGCCTTCTTGACCTGTTCCACCAGCTACTTCATTTTTGGTCCTGTGCTACCTGGGTGTGATTTTCTATTGTGTTTCCTATAGTTTTTCCAGCTTTACTTCAATGGTGGTACCTAAGGGACCTGTTCCCAACACCTCCTGTAGGTGGGTTCCTATGTGCCAGTAAGAGTCTGCGCTAGTACAAGATGTAATGAAGTTTTTATTTATAATAAAATAAGAAGATAGAGAAGACAACAACAGTGGTTTTCTCCCACATTGGGTTTCCACCTAAAATCCTATTGTTCTATGTGTATTTCTTATGTGTTGTGATTTATCTATTCTTTACTGCACATTGGATGGTTAATGAACTAATAATTCAATGGTTAAGTTAACTCATTAATGAAAGATATAACAAATTAAGTAAACTAGATATACATTGTTTGCATTCACTGAAACCACGTACATTGGTTGGTTGCATAAAAAATAGTAGTGTACATAATTCAGAATATGAAATTGAAAGTTAAAGTGAATTAAAAATGTTGATTCACCCCCCCACCCTCAGAATTTTTCCTAACAATATCATGGCAGATACAGATCTGATCTTGTTAATAATGTTTCTAGCCCAAAAAAATCAGTGTACCTGTGCAGTCATACATCCCTAGAAATATATCTCAGACTAAGATTGACCATCCCATGTGAATATACCAAAAATTTTCTTAGCGGCAACTCAATGTGTATGAAGTGGATCAATCATGAATTGACTTAGGTTGATCACTACAAAACATATATCTAAATGGGTGTTCACAACGAACGTCAATGCTTCAATCAACTGTCAATTTCGAAGTCAGACCTAGCAATATCTTTGCATAACTTCTTAAAATTCAATTCCATCGGGTTGTCCAAGGATTTGTATTCCATCATGCCAAATAGCTTTACATCATTTATTTTTCCAAACTTCTAACCCCATAAAGTAATTCATCATGCCAAGATTCTTCATCTCGAACTTCAGAGGCTATCTCCCTCTTACTTTGATCATCATAGTCTCATTACCTATCAAGAATAGGTCATCAACATATAAAACCAAAATCAAATCCATACCTTGGACCACTTTTGAAGTGGAGGTTCGAATCTGCACATCTTCCAAGCTTCACTAGATATCTATTAATGCAGACATGTCAAGCTCATAAAGCTTGCTTCAAACCATACAATGATTTATACAATCATAATACTGACCAAACTAATATTCTCAAACTCAAACAAATTAATACTATGAGATAAAATCAACTAGGACTATTTATCAAGCCTTAAATGCCAAGCCAAAACTAATATCAAACCTACAAAATTTTCTCCCAATATCCCTGACAAACTCTTCGGACTAGGTGCCATGAAGATCTCACACCAAATACCACATTATAACTTTATCTATTGTCATGTCAACAAATTTTTATTTTCCAAGCAATATCCAACCAAACTTTATCAATCCATCCTCATGATCATCATTTTTGTCCCTAGATGTGAGCGCATACACCAGGGATAAGTCATATAAGTTTTATCCATTCATTGTGAGATCACTGCATACTAAATTATAGTTGTTTGCGCTTCGACCAATGTTTCATGTGCCAACAATACCAATACATAATCAATATCGAATACCAATATTAGTCACTTAAGGTCACTATGCCCACATAATACTATCATTTCACATCAAGGAAAATTACTGTTATCAAGTACCAAATCAAAACCCTAACTTATTATTATGGTGAATTCAATCAATCCATAATCCAAAACATACATATGAATTTTCAAGCATCATGAAAAAATTCCAATTCTACTCATCTATATTAAGTCAAGTCAATAAGCCAAATATTGTCAAACCCTTGCAACTATTGCCAAATATTGGCATATACTAGCACAAGTGATCAAGTTAAGGCAAACAACATAATGATATGCATATCTCAATCCCCTACAAACATAATATTAGCCAATACATTCACATTTTATATAATAATTCAATCGTTATGTAGATCTGAAAAACTCCCTTGTTCATAGAACTCTCCATCATCTGTTCCATTTCAACAGGTTTGTCAGATTCTTCATGCACTCCTGGTTTTGTCAGTAACATTTTAGTTTTTGTGTCCTACAAGCTCAAGTGCACCCATAGGCCTTCCTCCATGCAATTTTGAGGCTTATACCCACACCCTTAAGCCTTTCTCCCAACAATTGGGGCTTGGACTAAGAGAAACCTTCTCTTCTTAGTTCATAACTTTCCAAAACCTTTTTCCACAACAGATGTTTATTCATTTCTATAATCTTTCCTTTAACATTCAAGTGTCTATTATTCATTTTATACAAATAATAGGAGATTGGATCTTTTGGGGAGTTTCTTCCTCTAAATGGGAAGCCACTTCAATCATCATTATTCAAACCATCAACCTATCTATCATAATACTATTATGCATCAACAATATTGTTAGGTCACGCAGTCAAACTATATCATGTCCTAAAACATATATTCATCATAGTCATTACATATCAACATCATTTGCTTCATTGTCTCATTTGGACATGTCATCAAATATTCATAAAAGGTTAGTGTTATGTAATTAGGGCAACTAAATAGTGTATCTTCGTACTTCAAGGATCATAATCACTCCATCACTTCTTTATCATATTACTTAATCATCAAGTCAATTCATAAAATTTACTAAGCTTACTAGAACCAAGGTCAACAAGAAGATCTTGAGCATCAATTTTATTGTCACACTTTTATCATAAACGTTACCATGCTTATTACAAGCAACGTCAAGTCACAATATATAAAAAATAATGCATCTAGAAAATTCATCATGTTTACAGTGTAAAATACTTGCCAAATATCAAGGGCACCAATATATCACATGTGCCACAAATCAAACTTACTTTCATATTATGCATGGCTCATTTATGGAGGTGACATACCTTAGGTCTTAGCTTGTCTTCCGATCTTACAACTAATAACAACACTGAAACAATATATTGTGCATATCTTGAAGTATTCAAATACCTATGCAACTTGTAGTTCCTATTTGGAATTGGAAGTTGTAGCACTTTCATGTTGTAATTTTTGGATGATACTTTGAAAACTTCCAAAACAAATCCTTAGGTACTTTTTTCCTTTTCCAGCACCAACTCTTTTCTTCCTACACTAGCTCTATTTTCTTCCTACATCTTAGATGATCCTCAATAAGGATATGCTTATCATATCCCATCTATGGGTTAGAAGTATTTACATACTCAAATATTCATGTAGGGAATATAAGCAAAACAATAAATGTAATCAATAAATATAATAAATCTAAATGGTACTTACATTTCAACGATAAGTGATCATCTTCCTCTTAAACCATCCTTCAAGAGTCATTTCTATCCATTATCTATATAAAATTGTTTGCTTCAATAGATTTCAACCGACTTCATCAAAAATCGGGCCAATTTAACACTACCCTATCTAGGGTTACACCAAACTTGTCACAAGTGCTAGAACATATTCACATTGAACCTCCTAGGGTTTAAAAACTACAAAACTCAAGTCTTTATCTTATCCCAAGGTTTCTTTTAAACCCTAATCCCATGATATCCGTCAAACCCTAATAGTCAATTTGCATAATATTTCCTTCAAACCCTAGCCTTCTTTTATGCCTCCTCCATATTATCTTTCTTCCATCAATGGTCTTCTTGGTTCTAAAATGTGGATGCAAATTAGAGTTTCATTTATTATCAATCCGAGTAAGTAAACTTCGAGGATCATCCAATATATGTGGACTTAGGGACAAACTAAACTAAGCTAGGTGAAGAAATTCCAAAGCTCCCTTAAAAGAGGTCTTTCATTGGGATCTCTAACACCTATTTAGTCATTTAATAAAATGAAATCTAAAGACATTGTGACAAGTGTAAGAAATATTAAAGCTCCCTTACAAGAGACTGCTCATTAATATTTCTAATCATCTTAATCAACAAACTATTTAAACTAATGAAATTAAAAATTAAATAACAAATCAGACGCATTGAAAGAAACATTAATACTTTCTTATTAATATTTCAAACATATGAACCTAATGAAATTTACAAACAAACATAATATGAAAGCTTACCAAAACAAAAGTGTACTTGCTAGACAATGGGGGCCCTTCCAAGGATTCACAAGCACATCAAAAGAGAAGCCAAATGTAGAAGATCAAAGAAGCTCCATTTTATGTATCTTCAATTGAAAATTGCAATTGCAAGTTCTACATTCCAAGAGCTTCTAAAATCTCCATTACAATGATTCATAATTCTAACTTCTCCTTACAAACTTATAAGATCCTAAGGTACTAAATTCTAACTTCTCAATTCTAGATTCTAAATTCCCAAAGTTACAAATGAAGGAGATAACACCCCTATTTATACAAAATTTATGATAACAAACTCATAAATGTGGATCCACTATTCCCTCTTCAAACCAACATATCTCTCAACCAATGGTGACACATAACCCTATCCTCCATGAGATCCATGATCTTATCCATGAGGTCCATGATCTCCTCAAATTCGAATTTGAACAAAGAGTTCCACATAAGAGTGCCACATAAGGGTGCCTTAGAAGCTTTCTTTGTACCTACACATGTCAACAAACTCATTCTAATTGTTAGGCATAAGTATATGGATATTATTTTCTAAAGTTTAACCACAAATTCACTTAAAAATACTAAGTATTAATAATTTTTTGGAAAACACAATGGTAACCCATTTAATGATGAAAGTGAAGCTGATGTGGTGACATGGTGGTGGAATATAGGTGAGAAAATGTGTGAATGGAGTGAAAGTGGATGTATTTTAAGGATAATTCTTAGGCCCAATAGGTCTCTTCATAGGGGTGATCTTAGTGGCTTTTCTTCAGCCCAACTCTGATACCCTGTTAATTTTTCTTAAGACTATATTGTTCTTTTCTTTAGATAATTGCATTTCATCATTTACACATTGAATTCACCCCACAACATTATAAGATTATTTGGAAACATATGCCATTAGTAGAAAGAACAATATCATCAATAATGCTATGGAACATAAAGGAAGAATAGAAGAAAAGCATTCACACATAGAGACACTAAGATTGGTCAAAAACTAGGGAAGAACCCCACAAGGGGGAAAACACTTTCAAATTCTTATTCTTAATAGATTTTCATTGAATGTTTAAGCAAAGAGGGAGTATAATGATCCATATCTTCAACCAAAATACTATCTAGAAAAATAACAATAAACAACATCTAAGAGATGAACCCGGCAATGTTAGTAATCAAAACACTCATTCGAATTTTACAATCGATTATCAATATTTGCAATCTACTTATAAAATTAAATCCTAGTTTCCAACCACACAGAGAGTGTGTACATGCGCATGACTGAAAAATTCCAACTGCAGTCATAAGCATGTGTGCTTGTGGTTGAAACTAAAAATTCCCTGTGGAAACCTTACAAATGAAAATCAAAACCCTAGATCACAGGTGAGAGCTTTAGACCCTGCAATTTTGGACTTGTAAGAACCAATATTAATGAACCACTTCAAACAAGTGAGAGTCAAACCAAACAAAGAAGAATGATTTATGATCTCCAAATAGGGGTCACTTGACTTGTATCTATAACCATCCAGGGGTGTCCAATTCCTTTTAGGCCAACCTATCCTTTTTGTGCACATGAGGGTTTCCATATTAAAATATATTTTTCCTTAACCAAATTTAAATTTTCCAAGGGCTAGAATGGGTATTCCTTAGTGAGGAAGATTGTCCAAATGAGGGAATTTATCCCTGAGCTACCAAAATTAACAGTTTTTATGACACATTCTTGTTCTTGTCTTAGCTCCCTCAGTATCTGTTTAGAAATTGGATAATGTTTATGCTCTAATCCACTTTTCCAATAAGTTTACTTCTTCAAATTTCTTAAGCATTGCATCTAAATGTTGTTGTTGGTCATTTATTTGATCCTTCTTTTGGCTCTCAACACAAGCCAATTTTTCCCCGCTTATTAGTTCTTGCAATCATACTCCAATGGCTACATTAGTTATTTATGTATGGGTTTCTCCTTGATTTTATTTATGAGATAGTGTTGTCTCATATTCTTTTATGAAAAAATATATTTTGTGTCCCCTTCAACATCTTTTGAAGGTACTGCTTCGTCATTCTTGGTACCTGTATCCATACACAACTTGTTAGGTTTAAATATATAAGGCTCTCTATCCTCATTTGAGATCTGTACTGCCATATCTCCAAGCTGATCTGCAACCTCTTCTTGGCCCATGAGACTCTCATTCAGTCTCTCCTCATTGTCTTCCTCTTGCTTGAGAGTCACAAAACCCTTATTTAATGTTGGCTCATATGCTTCATCATCTTCCAATTCCAATTTTTCATATCGAATACTCACTCTTAAATCCATTATCCTTTCCAGGAAGTTTAACTCTTCACCCAAATCAGAAAAATTAACTAGAACTATATTTTTGAGACAGGTTTTCAGCGATAATCACATCAAAATTGATTTGTCGACGCGTTTCGAACCAACAAGTGTGGTTCATCATCAGGACAAGATCAAGAACCAGACCTTGGCAACAGATTAAATAGAGAGATCAAGCATTCCAATGACTAAAAGGAAACAACCAATTTGACCAAAGGTAAAGGCTATAATTGACTAGCAACAACTATTTTTGACCCAACCAAGATTTAGGGAAGAATTAGACATTTAATTAATAAATTGGTTAATTTGTAAATTTATTTTATATAAATCTATATGTAATTAAATAAAAATATTTTAAAATTTAACTAAAATAATATGAAATAAGAACATTAAAGGTAAAATAATTTATCGTTTTCTTAAATATTAAGTTTTTATTTAAAATTAATTAAGTATTATATCCACAACTCAATAAATTCATATTGATGATAATTACTAGGATAAAAATATAAATATATTAATTCAAATGATGAAGTAATCCATTAATGTGCTATTTATCTTTCATTTAACTACAACTAAAACCATAATGTTGTAGGGAATCTTATAAAATTAATTAAAATATAATAAGTTAAATAATGAGTTTGATTATTATATCTATGAATATATGATCATATAAATATTATCCTTATATATAAATCACATATATATGAAATATTAGGATAAAAATCTAAAGTTACTATTAATTAATCAATTATTCAGATTTATATGTTTAAACTATTAATATAAACTAAATATGTTACTAAATATATTATGAATTGAAGTTAAATGTATACCAAATGATAATTTAATAAGTTAATTTGTAAAAAAATTAAAATAGTAAAATCTAAAAATTAAGAACATAATAAGGAAGGTTCCATAAACCTCATAGCTACAATTAAAAATTAAATAACTTAGAAATAAATAGGTGAATAATAAAAGGAAAGAGTACCAAACAACAATACAAAAGAAAGGGAAAATCCAAACAATCCAGAAGAAGAGGGAAAAATCTGAAAAGAAAACAATGACGAGGAGTATATTTGCACACTCCACACAAGGTTCATCATTGTTATCCATTCCTCTAAAATCCTTTTCTTTTCCTCAAGATATCTGATCATTTCTTCTCAATTTTGTCCTTGAGTTTCACCTCTATTTCTAGGAAATGCCATAGATGCTATCTCCTTAATCACAACTTTATTTTCACCATATTCCTCTATAGCTCTAAGCAAATTATTAAATTGACAATCAAACATTTTCTTTTTTCCTTTAGATACTATGAACACTTATCCTTTACTAGATATTTGCAACCATTCCTCATCATTGGTTATAATCTCTCCATATTCCTTAGGTTCTAGTTACATTTCTTCCAACAAACTTATTTTTTCGTTATCCTCCATGAGCATTATGTTTGCAAATTGTTTTGTGTCCAACTCATCCACTTGCATAGATGACAATTTGTTGTTTCCTTTGTCCCCTAAGGAAAATTTTTCATTTTCCTCTTTCTTCATGATAACTTGCAGTGGTTGTCCATCTTCAACATCTGCAATAGCTGCATTCACACAAAATTTATCAGTTTTGAAATCGTAAGGCTCTCTAGCCTCACTCTCTAACAACAAATTCTTCTTTGTTATTTTTTTTCTCCATAGTTCATGAGGCTCTTGATAGTCCTCTCCACTATAGCATCTTCATCTTCATATTCATCTTCCTCAAGGGGTGTCCCTTGCTCTGGTTCACAATAGTCAACCCTCTCTTCCTCTCATACTTACTAGATCTAATCTTTTCATCTCTCAATAGAGCACTCAGCAGATACCTCATCTTCTTTCCGAGTTCCTATCATGCAGTTGTCTATTAGGCTACTTGATCCTCTTCTTAGTATTCCATCAAAATATTTGGCCTTTATTTTCCCTTTATTGTAGTAGCATACTTATCATATTGGTTATTTCCTTTAACTCGTCCATTTCTCTATCAAATTCATCATCACTCATCTTCCTGTTTATGTCATTTTTTTTCACATCTTCCTTTCCTTTTTTGTGGACACCTGAAACTTTGTAATGACCATCACTATTCATATTCTCTTTCCCTTTGGGATCTTCCTCTTTCCCACTATGAGCTTCAATCAAGCCCTAGAAACAAGTATTCTCCATTAACTTATTACCTCAATACCTCACCAAGCCTTCTCTTTGTAGAATTTCCTACAAATTCTCTACAAATCTACCTCTGAGATCTATGTAAAAAATCTGACTGTAGATTAACTTGATAATGCAATATACCAAAGCAAAATACTATAATCTACTTCTACTATCAAACTTGCGGAAGCTTAATAGATTTGAGCAAGATCAAGCGGAACACAAATAACCAAAAGAAGAATCACTGCACATGAAACACAGAAGAATACTCAAGGGAAAGCCTCAGCTAAAAACCCCACTATCTATATTATCAAATAAGGTGGAAATACATCATAACTATACAAAGCCTTAGCTATCACAGCTAACCAGCTCTTAGTACAATCCTCTTGGATGCTCACAGGAAAACAAGGCTTCTCACAAACCTTCTCCTCTGCCCTCCAAGCCTTCTATTTCCTTGCACTGTTTGTTCTGGGCGATCCTACTATTACCAAGTGTAACATTGATCTCACACCCTATAAAACTGCGCAATCCTCAAGGAAACTTCCCTTGACTGCATGCATGATTTTCCTTTATAGGAGAAAACATGCAACTGATTTTACATTTTCCTTGACATTTAGCTCAACTGGGTCTTTCTCATAATAGACATGCATGCGTTTCTGATGAGAGAATCTTTAGTTATCTGGAGTACACTTGTTGAGTGCATGCATGCATCAACTAACTCATAACTCACAATTAGTTCCTCAAACAATTTGGAACTAATTTAACTGGACTTAACTCAGTAAATTGAGCTAACTAATTATAACTCAAATATAACTCAATCTTATCTCCTTAATTAAGGTATAATCTCCTTAATTTAAGGGATAATTGTTGCATGACTTCACAATGACTTCTAGCTTGAATTTCTCCAACTAATTAATCCATAATGAATTAATTAATTATTTCCAAGCAGATGGTGAGACTAAATTCAAATTTAATTCACAATTTTAATTCAAGAACAAATTAAAATTGGAATTTCTGGATTCTATTGTTATCATTTCTTGTTTCTATTGTCAACGCTCTTCGGCTTAGCAATTTGGTATTCCTATGGTTCTCTCCTTTTGAACCTCCTGAGCACTCCTTGCTCTTCTAGCATTTTGCACCTACTACTAACTTCTCTCTCAAGGACTTCTCTTTTTCTCTTGACTTATCTTTGAGGACTTCCTTTGTCCTTCCTCCTTTCTAACCTCATTTAGAACACTTCTCTAAAGCCTCTCTATTGCATGGTTCTCTGCCATGGTTCTTTTTTTCTATTGCTACTTTCAATTTGTCATCTCCTTTAAAATACAATTTCAAAGACCATATTACCTTTGAAATATCCTCAACTTTGAGATATTTATTCATTTAATAATATCATTGGTTCCCTCTTGGATGGGACCATTTCCACCACTTATTATTTGCTCGTTTCTCCAGTATGCTTCAACTGTAATTTCTCCAATTGTGCTTATCGATTGGCTAGGAATCTCCTCAATTTGCTTTGTCCTAGTTCTAGTTCTTTCTTTGATCCTCCTCTTTCATAAGTAACCAACAATCAATTATTTACTCAAAATAAATAAAGTATTCCATTACCTCAAATTCAAACCCTCTAGTCTTGCATCAACTTCTTCTTTGTATTCTGGATTTAGTTTTCTCAACATTCTATATTCTTCATCACCTTCATCAACAGCCTTGTTTACCTTACTAGTTGCAAATATCTTATACACAACACCTTTATTAGTGTTTTCTCGCAACTATGTTATGCCTTTTTCCGTGGGAAGTCTTTTTTTCTCTTTGTTGTCTACAGTTCTCTTCAAATCACCTCCTCTTTTTCTGTCAATTCCCAAATAGCATTATTGTGCTTTGATACTTCTTAATCCATTCTTTTTTTCTATTCATTTACCCTCATCCAAACTTTTATCTGGTCCCTGGTCTAACCTTGCAAGATCACTAAATAGGGCTCATCAACACTGAGTAGTAGTTCTCATGCCCAATCCTCAAGTCTAAACACACACAAGCTACTTCTCATGCCTTTGTAAGTGACCAAGATCAATCATAAAGGCCCAACTCCTCTATTTACTAGATTCAAACTACTTATGTAATCCCACAATGGGTTGGAAGCTGAACTAAATAAACAAGAAAATTGTATTTACAACTATCCTCCAACCTAAACCCCTTTAGCATGTGGTCTTCTCCTTATCACATGGGACCCAACCCTTCCTTCCTCTTAGGCATGCGCCATTACACATGTTGATGTGTCCCAAATCGATGACCTTGATTACCTCTGAACATCAACAACAATCAACAACTAATCTCTCGAGAACATCTATAGTGGAGGATTCTACTGGTGTGGACGCTCTATTCTATGGATGTGATCACCAAATACAAATAGACAATGCTATAGAATTATGGTGTCCTCCCACTATGTTGATAGCAAGGAGGGGGGATTATGCACTCTAACTTCCATTGGAGATAATCAATAGTTTGAAAAGGGGCGTCCCCTACGACATAAGTGAGGAGGAAGTGGTCTGCAACCATAGAGAATCATCAATTTAATTTATGGATCTTTTTGGCTCGATCCTAGATGAGGTTCCACCTCTTTGGAGCCTTGTTTTATTATTACACACTTTATGCTCATTCGATGCTTATGATCTCACACTGCCTTCACTCTTAATTTATGGAATAGGGATGGGGAAATTGGTTGTAAATCAAACCAGCAATACACATATTAGGTGGTATCATGACCTAATCTCGAACTCGAATCACTGCTCATTTCATGAATGGGTTAGGGCTAATAAATTATTCACGTCCACCATTGTAAATGGTTTCTACTATAGTCTCTTATCCTGAATGCATAATCGTACTTGACATTATTGATGAGTCTCCATGGCATCATCTTACTTGTCTAATAATATGGTCTCCATGACATCGGTGCTTGGTTTTCTGCAAGAATTTTCATCATAACAACACTAACTCATACATCCTTCTCTCTTTCGAAGACTCATCTGAACTGTATATGGAACAAGAGTGCACGCACACCCACGCAACACATATTCAAAAAAGAACAAGGCATTTTATTATGTAAACATAGTAGATTTCTAGAAAGCTTTCATGGTATCTCTATCAAGATCTCATGCTCGTATTGAGCTCTATCTACTAGATTAATCAAGCTTACTCTCTAGTTGTAAGCTCTACTCCTCAAACTCCACTTTTCTCTACCTATGCAAAGACACATATACCTAACTGAATAAAAAATATCTTCCAATAGAATGCAAATACTTTATGGATATTTGTCCCCATTCTTAAAACTATTTAACAACTCACCTTGACACGTGTTATTGTTACAAAGGCTCACTTGGGAAAAATACCAACTCACTAAACAACCTAATAGCCTTATTCTTTCTAGAATCTAGACACATGTAATTACATGATAAATTCACTACTTCTAATTTGTACAAAATCAAAATGGAGGAAAATTCATTCCCTCTAGGAAAAATTCAAGACCTCTTAGTTCTAGACAAAATTGGTTGACTTGGGGTTGATGCTCCCGCATCAAGATCCAATCCAAAATAGAGAGAGGCCAAATGTATTTTTGTATCACAAAAGGCTAAGTCTAAAGAACTTCCCCATGAATGAGGCACCATACCTCTTTTGCAGCTAAAGCGTTTGCAAAATTCGGAAGGAACTTTATCTCCCATCCACTCCAGGACTTTGGCATGGCAATTGATTTCCAAGTTGTTAGGGAAAAGTTCATTTTTTCCTCCTTCCTAAACCAAAGAATGTAAATAGGTAGTTGCTCCATCTTGTGAATAATTACCATAGGAATCCATGCAATGAAAGCCTAGTACACAGGGATGGCCTCAACAACAAACTTGCATATACAAGTTGACCAACTCTAGATAGCCATTGATTGCTCCATACTATGATTATTTTCTCAAATTTTTCTAGGAGCCATGACGAGTATTGTTTTTGTAATTGCATGACTTGAGAGTAAAGCCCAAGTATTTGAGTCCATTCCAAATATTTTTCACGAGATAAGGGATAATATCTTCAATGAAATCAGATTCATTACAACGAATGGGCCAGTTATATATGAAGGTTTTCTAGTTGTTGATGGCCATGCCTGCCATTAGACTGAAGATGTCAAATATAGACTTTAAGTTCTAAGATGGTAAATTCCACTATCCAAGAACATGAGCACATCCTCCAAGAAAAAGAGGTGAGATAAATGAAAACTCTAGGTAATCCAAACACCTTTTAAGAAGCCCCTTTGAATTGCACCAGAAATCAATATGTTGATACCTTCTGCCACAAGAAGGAATAGAAGTGGGGAGGGGTGAAAACCTTGTCTAAGGCCTCTCTCAACATGACAAAAGGGGGGGCACCTTATTTATGAGAATTGAAAATGAGGATGTAGAGATGAAGCTCATTACCCAAGTAAAAAAAGAGTGTGAGAAGCCTAAGCGGATCATAAAAAGTATGAGATATAACCAGTTTCTCTATCAAAATATTTAGAGAGTTAAACCCTCAGAACCAACACCTTTTTCTTATGGGAATGAGTGGGGTGTAATTATTCTTATGCCAAGCCAATGACTTCATGAATTTATCTATCTAAAAGAAACATAAAATATTCAAGAGAAATTTTATTAGAGAGAGTGTTCATGAGTCTGAGTGCAATGACATTAGGAATGATATTGTAAATGGAGTTACAGAGTGAAATAGGATGATATTGATCAAATGAATCTGCGTGATCTTCTTTTGGAATAAGGGATGTGAAACTGGAATTGAAAGGGGTTGTAATTTGACCAGAAGTTTTTGGGTATTCAATAAAAAATAAAAGATCATCCCCTACAAATTCTAGATAGTGTATTTATAACTTGATGGAAAGGTCATCCAGTCTCAGGATTTTGTTCTTTTGAAAAATGTGAATATCCCTCTCTAAGTCAAGCCTTGTGACTTCAACCATAAGAGCATTGTTTTCTTTGTGATCCATAAAATGAGGGAAAAGTGGCCTTGCTACATTCAATATTTGTTCAATGGTGGTCCTTTCATCCTCCTTGAAAATGTTTCCAAAATAAGAATAGGCTTCTTGGGCGATGTTAGAAAATGAAGTGGGCAAGGTCCCTGTAGGACCCTTAATCCCTTAGATGGTGTCAATTGTTTTCTTTTGATCAGCCACTCTATGGAATCATTTTGTTTTTTATCTTCTGCTTGAAGCCAAAGAACTCGACTCTTCAAACTCCATTCCTTTTCTTTATCCAAAAGGATCTTACTCCTAGATTTTTCTAATTTTGTAATATTTTCTTCCAGGTCTTCAAGGGTATTTCTCAACGGGGTTTGTTCCTAGAGGGATTCGAATTGAGTTCCAATGTCACTCAGAGCTTTGGAGTTATCCTCCCTTTTTGGTGCAATCAATTATAATTCCTTTAGTTTTTTTAAGGTTCTTTTGGAATTGTATAGGGGGGAATACCACGGACTCGAGGGAAATTTTGGACCATTTATTATTGAAGAGGTAGATTAAAGAAGGATCACCAAGACAGCAAGGGTTGAGTATGTTAATTTTCCATTGGCTTATGATATTACAACCACTTTAGCTCAATTACTTTCATCAATTAGAAATCAATTAATCTTCCAATGATAAATAGAAATTCTAAATAGAATAGTAAATGCAATGACAGTAGAAGGAAATCAAAAGCAACAACAAGAGACACCAAATTTGGTCAAAGACTAGGGGAAAACCCCACAAGGGGAAAACCATTTGAAATTCTTCTTCTTATTAGATTGTCATAAAATGTTTAGAAAAGAGATATAATGATTCAATTCATCAATAAAAAAGTCAAAGTCAATTCTTTGACCATCCAACAGATTAACCAATTTGTAGGTTTCAACCCTATACAGAAATTACCTGCAAACGAATTCTTAAAAAACAAAAAATAAACAATGGAGAGAACATAAAACATAAAACAGATATACACAGAGATTTCCCCTAGATTCCAAAACCGGGACTACCAGATTGATTTTTTGTTATGCTCCTTTCAATGTTATAATACATATATATACATGTTGAAGCATTCATAAACCCAAATCCATTAACCCTGGATTAGAACATAATTGTAGCTCCCTTGACCAGATCTACAAAATCCCATGTGTAGAAAACCATCATGCCCAAAACCATTCTCCCACTTGTTTTTTTCTTTCGACATGGGGGGGTCAAAGGAGAGCTTATTCATTGGTCCATCCCTGCAATGCCCATTGTTTCTCTATACCAAGAAAACTTCTTAGTGCTCATAGACATCATCAATGCATCTGAAAAAATATTCAAAGTGTACACCTTTATCAACAACACCTTTCTATTCTCAACCATATCCCTCACAATGTGATACTAAACATCAATGTGATTTGTCTTTGAATGATAAGTAGGGTGATTTTCAACAAAAAAAATCACTTCCGTTGTCACAACCTATCATTATAGCTCAATGTACTAACCCCATACTTGAACACGATCTCTGCAACCAAAACGCTTCCTTCCTTGCATGATTGGTTGTCATGTATTCTACCTCTGTAGTTGGAAATGCCACTACAGACTGTCTCTTGCTCATGCAAATAACTGCACATCTAAATAGGTTAAACACATACCCACTTGTAGATATTCTCATATCCAGATCTCCAGCCGATTCTAAATCAACAAAGCCATGCATGTCCAAAATTTTGTCCAGTCCTGGCCTTTCTTGGTAGCACATACCATAATCACTAGTGCTATGAAAATACATGAAAACCCACTTAACTATTATCCAATGCTCCTTTCCTGGTTTTGACATAAAACTGCTCAATACTCCCACTCCATGTGCAATGTCTAGTCTAGTATAGACCATTGCATACATCAAGCTATTGACTGCATTTTCGTATGGAACACGAGACATATCCTCTTACTCTTCTTGTGTCTTGGTACACTGTTAAGCAGATACCTTTACACCTACATGAATAATAACCTTCACGAGTTTTTTATCTTGCATATTAAACCTCTCCAGAATTGTCTCAACATACTTCCTCTAGTTTAACTAGAGAAGCCTCTTTTCCCAATCTCGTTTAATTTCCATGCCCAAAATATAGTTTGCACCACCAATATTTTTCATGTCAAATTTGGAGGACAATTGGGTCTACAAATCCTATATAATTTCTTTATTATTTCCAATCAGCAACATATCATCCACATACAAGAATAAATAAATAACACGGTCACATTTTAATTTAAAATACACAAAGTGATATGCTTTGCTTCTGTTGTAGCCAAGTCCCCATACATTATATTATATATTTTATTATCTATGTATATATTATCTATTATATATATATCTATATTATATATATATTATATATATATATATTATATATTATATATATAATATATATATCTATATTATATTGTTGTGTGTGGTTGTGTGTTTGTGTGTGTGTGGTGTGTGTGTTGTGTTATGTATGTATGTATGTATGTTATGTGTGTGTTTTACCACACACACACCACACACACACAGAGATAATAATATAATATATATATTATATATTAATATATAAAATAATTATATATATCTGTGTGTGTGTGTGTGTGTGGTTTGTGGGTATGTATGATTTATGAGTATGTATAATCAAATTTTATACCACATCCTTGGTGATTGTTTTAACCCATAAAAAGACTTTTTTAACCTTCATACCAGTTCATTCTTACCCTTCACCACAAAGCCTTCAGGTTGCTTCATGTAGATCTCTTCTTCTAGATCCCCATGAAGAAATGATGTCTTCACATCCATCTGTTCTACCTCAAAATAAAAATCACCAGTAATAGATAAAAGTAATCTAATAGAAGCTACCTTAGCAATAAGAGAAATAATATCACCAAAATCAATTCACGACACCTGGGAATAACCTTTTGCTACCAACCAAGATTTTCATTTCTCCAACTTTCCTTCTATATTCATCTTCTTCTTAAACACCCATTTACTTCCAATGGGTTTCCTTCCTGTCGAACACTCCACCATATCTAAAGCCTCATTTTTGTCCAAAGATGCAATTTCATCAACCATGGCCTCTTTCCATAGTTTTCCGTCCTCTGAATCTACTACCTCCCTGATAGTTCTAGGATCATCATCAGTAATAGATAAAGAAAAAATTGAACAAGAATTAGATGGACTATACCTTTCTGGTTGGCTTCTTTCTCGAACTAATCTTCTCACAACTGGAGTTTGTGTCTCTTCACCTTTTGATTCCTCTATTTTAGAGTTTGCCTCTTCCTCCTTTAGATCAAACTCTCTCTTCTCAGGTTCCTTTACTAGGACTTCATGTTTAATAACATCTTTCACCTCTCTAAACACCACATCTTGGTTTAACACAACCATCCTTGTTTCTGGGTTCCAAATATTATAACCTTTTAAACCATCCTTATACCCAATAAAGATGCACCTTTCATATTTACTATCTAACTTGGTTCTTTTCTGCTTTTGAACATGTACATATGCATCACAGCCAAATAAACTCAGATGTGAAAGAGAGGTTTCTTAACAGTCCATACCTCATGTGGAGACTTATCCTCCAATGCTTATGAAGGTGATCTATTAACCAAGTAACATCCAGTCTCCACTGCCTCTGCCCAGAATTTTTGTCCTAACCCAACACCACTAGGCATGCTTCTTTTCTTTTCCATCAACATCCTGTTCATTATTTCTGCAACTCTATTTTGTTGAGGTGTGTTTGGAGTAATCTTCTGTCATTCTATACCACACTTCTTATAGAACTCTTCAAACTCCTTCTTGCAGAACTCTCCACCATTATCTATCATCGACACCTTTATCTTCTTCTCTATCTGGTTTTCGCCAGAGCCTTAAATTCTTTAAATCTGTCAAAGACTTTAGAATTTTTCTTGAGGAAATATATCCATGTATTTCTTAAGAAGTCATCTATAAATGATACATATTACACAGAATTACATAGTGACGGAAGTGACACAAGCCCAAACACATCATTGTGCACAAGTTCTAATATCCATTGTGCCCTCTTAGCACCAGAGGGGAATCTCACCTAATTCTACTTCCCATATATATAATGTTCACATAAATCGAAATCCTGAGAGAAATTATACATACCTTCTACCATACCATTACAATGAAATATTTAAAGGCCCTTCTCTCCAATATGTCCAAGCCTTTGATGCCATAGCATGGTCTTTTCTCTAGAGACCACAAGGTTTTTAGCTCCACTTTCAGGAACCAAATAAATGTTTCACCCATCAATAACAGTTCTACCCAGAAGCTTGAATAGAATTCCAATCCAAACTCCCCACATCAACACCAGTGCTCCCCAAACCATCTTACAGCTATATTTGTCAAACACTATTTTTACACCTGCATCATCCATCGTACTTACATAAAACAGATTTGTGGCCAATGTAGGAATATGCAGAACTCCTTTAAGTGTTCTAATCCTTCCACCTTGCAACTTCAACTTGAATTTTCCATGTCTGACTATTCTAGATATCCTATCATCCCCTAAGAAGACATCACCACCATCATATTTCTCATACTGATAGAACCACTCCGGGAGTGAAGTGAAAGGATGCACCTGAGTCAATCAATCATGCATAATTATCTACATGTGTACTTAAACAAGAAGCCAAGTACACATCCCCACCTTCATCTGAGGTGGTTTTTGCCTCTGCAAATGGAGCATCATCATATCCCTTTCTTTTCTCAAGAGATTTAGATCTACAATCCTTTTTGAAGTGCCCTTCCTTTCTGCATTTCCAGCACACCTTTACAAGTTTTCCTAGAGATTTAGATCTTCCTCTAGATTTAGTTCTCCCACTTGAGGAATTTTATTTTTTTTTTTGTTCTGGGACCTTCCTCATACAGACAAGGCATCACAATTCTATCCCTCCATATTTTTCTATCTCCTCTCCTCCCATAGAAATTATGAGACTATTTCATCAAACTTCAAGGTAGTTGTATTGCTACCTATTGCAACAACCAAACTATCCCACAAATCTGGTAGAGAACACAACAAACTGATGCACTTATCTTCATCTAAAATTTTAATATCAACATATAACAACTGGATTACCACAGTATTAAAGGCATTTAGATGCTTTATCACTAAGTCTCCATCCCTCATCCTTGGGTTATACAACTTTTTCCATAGGAACAATTTGTTCACCAGAGACTTAGATTGGTACAAATTCCCTAACTTATCCCACAAAGCCTTTGTTGTAGCTTCCCTTGATACATTCAACAATACTGAATCTGAGATACACAACCATATTATGCTCTTTTCTTTACGATCCAACTTTTTCTGTCCTTCATCTCACGTTGTATTTGGTTTAGTACCCAGATCTACCGCAATCCACTGATCTTTATCCACCAGCAGATCCCCCATCTTGAGTTTCCACAACTCAAAACTATAACCATTAAATTTCTCAATCTATATCTTTCCATTGTTTGCCATATTCTTTCACTGCAAGAATCGATCCCACAAATCTCCCACTAAACAGGATCTACCACAAGCCCGAGCAAAATCCCTCGGCAGCAAAGGCGTTCACTAAAGCCAAGACAAATATGATATCAAATGTAGATTTTAACCCTATACAAAAATTACCTGCAAACAAATTCTTAAAAAACAAAAAATAAACAATCGAGAGAACATAAAACATAAAACAGATATGCACAGATATTTCCCCTGGATCCCAAAATCGAGACTACTAGATTGATTTTTCATTATGTTCCATTCAATGTTACAATACATATATGTACATGTTGAAGCATTCATAAACCCCAATCCATTAATCCTATATTAGAACATAATTGTAGTTCCCTCGACCAGATATACAAAATACCATGGGCATAAAATCATTATGCCCAAAACCATGTGCAAAATCCATGCGCAAAACCATAGGTAGGCTAGTCATGGAAAGAATATAACACACAACCAAATCCAATAAATGAGCCTCAAAGTCAAATATTGTCAACAAGTCAAAATATGTGAATTTGTAAACATTAAAAGCATTCAAAGATGCCCTAACTAATGCACAAGTCAATATTCAAACTTCTTCAAAAGAGCTTAGTCAGAAGTCAAATAACTTGGCCTTCCTTGTTGGTCAAACTTTAGTCAAAACAATCCCAAACAACTCGGTCAAACTTAGTCAACAGAGAGAGAAAGGCCTTGGTCAAATTAAGCCAAAGTCTATAGTCAACAGAAGGAAAACTACCCAGAAAGTCTTGATGTTTTTTCCAAACAATGTGGCCTCCAAAAATAGTCTAAAAATGCTAAGTAAAATCAGGTCAAACTATGCTCAAACTCTAAGATGTCAATGTTGGTCAAAGGTTGATCACATAAAGTTAATGCAGAAAATAGAAGACACTTACTTCCTTCACACATGTGAGTAGATGACCCTGAAATTTAAGATGTACAAACCAATCAAGGGAGGAGAGAGAGATGAATGAGGTTCCATTTAGATGCATTTATATGCTTCCTTGGAGGCCCAATTTATATTTGAAGTTGACCTAAACTTTTGTGTACATGTGGGTTTTCACATTAAAAATAGATTTTCCCATGACTAAATTAAATTATTTTAAGGAAAAAAAAGGTCTTCTCCATATGAGGAAGGTTTTCCAAAGGAAAAAACTTGTCCTTGAGCTACCAAATTAACACTCCCTCTCAGCTAAGGAGAATTTTTTTACTACATCATGAATCTCATTTCAAACATCCTGTCAAATATCATCTTTTCTCATCTTCGCTCATCTATTTAACACTATTGAAAGTAAAAGAAGAATAATTTGACATAATAGGGTAGCTCAAGCTACCATCCTCTATCCAAGGGCAATAGGAATGACACCACTTACTATGAGGTAAGGATCACACTCTATCCTATTGATCTATGACAATAAGCAGGATACCACTTACCATGAGGTAAGGATCATAGATTATCCTATTGTTTGTTCATATTCCCAACTTGATCCTCAAGATTCAATGGTATAACACCTACATCCCATAACTTTAATCGGATACCACTTACCATGAACGACAAGGATTTTGCCTAACTCAAGTAGCCAATACACATTGGTAAGATGGGTGGGAAATAATCCCAACAAGCCTAGCTTATGGGTGGGATGCCAACTAGGGTATACTCTATCAAGACCAAAGAGAGACAATAGGTAGGATATGACTTACTGTGGAAGGTAAGGATCACATACTATCCTATTACTCGACAATAAGAAAGATACAACCTACCATGCAAGGTAAGGATCATAGATTATCCTATTGTCTAGAGCTCCCTCAACCCCAAGAGCACTCCGGCTCAATTCCTCTTCCTGTGATTTCAAACAAGGGAGAGGATAATAGCCCAATGTCCTCAATCAGATGGTACCCTCACCTAGGAGGGTCATATCCATCAGTCCAATTTTCTCTTTGAAGACCAATAACTTCCCTTTTGGCAAAGCCTTGGTGAGTGTATTTGTTATCTTCTCATCAGTCAAAATGTGATGAAGTTTGATTGCTCCTCACTACACCATACCATGAATATAGCGATACCTTATCTCAATTTGCTTAGACTTGGCATGAAATATGGGATTCTCTACTAATCGGATCCCACTCTTGTTGTCACTATATATCATTATCATGTCTAGGACCTACTCAAATAGTTATCCAAAGATATTTCTCAAACAAACTGCCTTGCAACTAGCCATGATAGCAACAAACTATTTTTCCTCTACCATACTCAAAGCTACGGACTTCTGCTTCTTGCTCATCTAAGATATCATGGTAGAAACCAAACTAAAGCAACAACCTGATGTGCTCTTCCTAACAAATAGATTTCTAGCCCAGTAATCATCAATATATCCATGTAGTCTCACATCTCCAGTAGTATATCTCAAACCAAATTGATTGTCTAAAGCAAATATCTCAACATATTTTTGGAAGCAGCCCATTGTACATGAAGGGGCCCGTTATGAATTGACTCAAAGTGTTGACTACAAAAACATATGTCTAGACAGGTGTTCGCAAGGAACATCAATTCCCAAATTAAATTTTGGTACTCATAAGGATTTGCCAAGTCAATTCCAGTGGCATCTTTACATAACTTCTTGAAGTTCATCTTCATTAGTGTGGCCAAGGACTTGCATTCTACCATTCCAAATATTTCCAACATCTTTAGGACATATTTTCCTTGAGAAAGGAAAATTTCACCAAGTCTTTGCCACACCTCTAATCCTAGGAAGTAATGCATCAAGTTAAGATCCTTCATCTCAAACTGAAAGGCCAGCTCCCTATTACACTCAAGCATCAAAGGCTCACTACCTGTTAAGAAAAAACTTCAACATATAAAACCAAAATGAAAGGCATACCTTGGACCACTTTCAAATAGAGGTTCGGGTCGAAACTGCTTCTTGTGAATCCAAGCTTCACCAAGTAACCGTCAATGTGGGCATACTAGGCTTTGAGGGCTTACTTCAAGCCACATAGTGATTTCTTCAATTTGCAAATGGGAGTCTTCATATCCTTCACTTCAAATACTTGAGGTTTCTCAACATATACTTCTTCCTGTAGTATGCAATGAAGAAACACAATCTTCACATATATTTTGTGAGGATTCCATCCTTAACTAGAAGCAAGGGAAACAATAGATCTAATAGTGGTGTATTGGCAAAATATGCAGAGATATCATCATAATATTCTTCTTCTTTCTGGGAGAAAACTCTAGCCACAAACCTCACTTTATACTTCTTAATTCTTCCATCATCTCCATGCTTGATCTTATATAACCACTTCGAATTTAAGATGGAACGACATCCCATACATCATTTTTCATAATGGATTCATATTTTTCAACCATGGCATACTTCTAAAACTGTTCTTTCATTTCTTCTTCAAAAGTGGTAAGTCCATCCTATATCATGGAGCTCATAACCACAATGTATCCATGGTACCAACATGGCTTATTTCTTTCTCTAAAGGTATCTCTGGCAGTGACATGTCTCTCAGTATCTTATAATGTATGACAGAGCCAAACTGGTATGTTTTTGGCAAGGGGATTACTTGGAGGAGCATCCAAGGGGTCCACAGGCTCCATTAGATCATCAACAATATCCTTCTTAGATTCTAGCACCAAAGGACCTTCTAGTTGGTCCATGCCATATCATTCTTTTCAATAGGAGGAGATGAAGGAAGGTCCCTTGCTTTTCCAAGGGTAGCATCTTCATCAAAAGTCACATCCCTACTAAAATTTATTTTACTTTAACTAGGTACATAAATTCTAAAAGTGTTAGAATTTCCACAATATCCAACAAATATACCTTTCTTTCTGGTGGCTTCTAGCTTGTTCCTCTTGTCCTTTAGCACATGAAAATATACATGGCAACCAAATATCATGAGATGTCCAATATTGGGCTTCACACTTGTGAATACTTCTTCGAGATTCTTATTATCCATGGCTTGATGAGGATCCCTATTTTGAACATAGACTATTGTATTTGTAGCTTCTCCCCAAAGGAGCTTTAACATCTTTTGATCATGCAACATAGCTTAAGAAACATCGATGATGGACTTGTTCTTTCTTTCAACCGTGCCATTTTTCTCACAATTGTAAGGTATAATGGTTTCCTTGTGGATTCCAGCCTCCTTGCAAAATTCAATGAACTCATTTGACATATATTCTCCACCATTGTCTGACCTGAACACCTTGATCTTCTTCGTTGTTTGATTTTCTATCAACACCTTGAATTCCTAGAACATATCAAAAGCCTTATCCTTATGCTTCAAGTATAATATCCATGTCTTCCTATAGAAGTCATCAATAAATATTATGTAGTAGAGATGTCCACCAATAGAGTGCACTGGCATAGGTCCACATAGGTCATAATTAATGGGTTGAACAATATCATTGGTCATGTTTTTATTGGAGGGGAATGGTCTCCTTGTCTTCTTTCCTCTAGAACATCTCATACATACTCCATGATTACTAGCTTAAACATCAAACATCCTAGAAACCAACTTCTTTAATTTCAAAAGGGCTTCATAATGTAGATGTGTCAACCTTTGATGCCATAACTCACTTTGATGATCGATATTGTGGATCATTATTTTATAGGTCTTCCATTGACTTTATAGAGGCCTTCAATTCTGGATCCAAAGGTCAAAGCATCTCTCATGCAAGATTGCACGTTCCAAATGAGAACTTTTCCTCTTATGAAGGAAACTCTCACCCTTTTGTCTCCCAATGTAGATATAGATATCAAGTTCTTCTTTAATCTTGCAACATACATCACATTGTGAAGAAGAAAGGATTCACCAGAGTCCAAATGAAATTTGACAAAACCAAAACCCTTCACTGGACGAGTAGTGTTATCCCCAAGGATGATTTTAAAATTTGTCTCCCTCTTAGCTAGGCTTGAGAGAACTTCTCGGTATCCATAGAAATGTCTATAAGGCCCACTATCTAGCAACCAAATATCACAGCACCACTATCTACCAACGAGCTATCATACAAGTCCAGAGGGGAAGAACTAGAAAAAGAAAAAATAACAATATATTCAGATTGACCAGTAGCTGCATTATTTTCGTACTTCGAGTTCCTTGGCCTATTTTGAGGATGATGTCCTTCTTCTCAATCATCAGGGGAATCACTTCTTATTCTATCCTCACCTCTTCCTCTATCATTAAACTTGTTGTTGTAGAAGCCTTGGTTGGACCTTGGAACATCTCTCTCTCTTTCTTAGAAAGCCTCAGGCATAGCAATCATGCTTGTGACAATTATAGCACTCAATATCCCTTAATATTTTATTAGTCCTTTAATTCAGGGACAATATTTCTTGAACCAAATGGCCTCCCTCTTCTTTTTCTCTTCTTTATTGAGCAAAAAATGTATAGGGCTCTTTTTCTTCATGCTTTTGAATCCTCCCTTTGGAAATTATCGTGGTCTCCTCTTGAGTGCATTTTTGAATGAGATCATCAAATGTCTTGACTAAATTATTGTTGCTTATAGTAGTAATGAAGGTTTCCCAAATAGGAGGAATACCTTGAAGAGTGATCATCACCAACTCCCTATCAGATGTATGCTCACTAGTTGTTTGTAATTGATCCCTTATCTGGGATACCCTCATGACATAGGATTACATAGATTCACCCTTGTTCACATTTAATTCCTTGAGTTTATTCTTCGAGGAGAGGATATGGTTTAAGCTGTTGACCTCATTCATCCCAACCAACTTAGCATAGATTTCCTTAGACTTCTTCAAGTTTCCGACAAAAACAGTAAATGATCTTGCAAACCATCAATGAGAATTTTCTTGGATTTGAGCTCACCTTTCTTATTCTTGGATTTGGAAGCAGCATGAAAAATATCTAGAGGTACATGAACTTTACCTTCCACATATTCCAAGACGTCATTTTATCCAATATCACTTCCAACTTAATCTTCCAAGATGTTAGCGTCTAAATCTACCTCAATCTCAAAGAAAATATGGCAATTAAGGCTTGAGATGAATGATATGAATACTAATTTTAGGCTAGGTTTGTTTTCTCAGAGGAATTTGTTTGATTTTAATGGTTGGTTGCTGGATCAAATGAAGAAGGCAGCTCTGGGTCTGGGAAATCAACACAGATTTGGAAATGTTTCTATGGGGCGAGGTAGGCAAGTGTTGTAGCACATTGAAATGAGTGTAATGGTGAGTCTAAAGCCTACTGAGGAGCTGCAGAGGGCATGCAAATGTCATGAGTCCTCTTCAAATAGTAGAAAACATGTAAAACTAAATAAACCCCAAGGCAGAGCACTGAAACATCAATGGATTCTACCTTTTACACTTGATTCATTTAGTTATTGTAGAATAAGAGAGATGATGGCACACATAAACATAAGATCAACTGAATTACAAAGAAGAAAACAATGCTAATTCATATTACCACAAGAATCCCACAAAATGTTGCAAAACCCTGGTTTACTTCCTTGTCAAACTGCAAAAGTGATGTACAAAGTAGCTCAATGCATCCACAATGAGTCCAACCTTGACAAATGACTAAGAAAGTGCAAGATATAGGCATCAAAACACCTATTCTAGCCATCAGGGGTCGAATCCATGATTCAAGGAGTTGTTTCAACAAGATCTAAACTAGGAACTGAAAAATAGGTAGTGGAACAGCGTGCCTCTAAAACTATGGAAACTGATTCATTCAGCTCAAAACCACCTAAGGCTGATGTATCTACCTCCTTAAGTAATTTTTCATCGTTTTTACATCATAGTACATCAATTTACATCATATTACATCATGAATTTGGCCATGAGAGAAGAAAAAGTCAATCTGGTAGAAAACTAGGCGAAAATCTGAGTTTTTGAGCAAAATTGGCAAAATTTCCCTTGATGCACAGCGCCACTTCCAAGCTAAGTCTGAAGGCCTTCCCCTTAACCAAATTATCTCCAATATGGCTTGTTGGAAATCTCTATCTGTCTGCCTTCTAGGAAAACTAGAATTTTTGGATTTGGAGTCCATTTTCCCCTTCAAAAATCACTTCTCCCAAGACTGCTTCCTGTGGGTCCAAAAAGTGGCAAAGAGGGCATTTTTTAGGTGTTGTTTGCCCTTTAGGTGACCCAGATATCCTCCAAACTTCCTGAAAATTTCTGGGTTTTATTAACTTTTCATGAGGAATCCAAAAATGCAAGCCATTTTTCAAAATTCCCAGCCAGCTCGATGCATGAAAATTCCTGTGTTTTGCAAAAATTTGATGCGCAATTCCCTTTTGCAGACAGATTTTGGAGGCCTCCCCGGTGTCCAAATTGGGTGCATGTTAGCTCATTGGAAATATTTTTGAGTCTTATTAACAAAAAATCTTGAATTTTTGAATTTGGAGTTCATTTTCCCTGTCAAAACTAAAATCTCCCAACACTGGTCAAAATGTGCAAAATGAGGCTGCCTAAATGAAGAGTGTTGTTGCAATCAACTTTTGAAGGTCTTCCTCAACTCCAAATTGAGCCCATGATAGTTAATTGGAAATACTTTCGTGTCTAGCTATCCTTTCACTCATCAAGCAAGTCATTTTTCCAATCAATCTAGGATAAGTCTTGACTTTCCCAATGTCACTCCAGAGGTGCAGCAATTCTCCTGAGGCAACTATATTCTTGACATTTCTCTAAAATCACGATACATGTGTAAAACGTGAAGGAGGTGTTTTTTCCTTGGCCTATTTTGGACAAAAACCTCTCTCACATTTTCAAAATTCATTTTTCCTTGCTCAGAAACATCATTTGAGTAAAACCTATCCCGATGTGTGGAACAGGGGATTTGTCGAAATGAAGTGAAATGAAGGGGATAAGGGGCTTCTAAATTCTTGAGAAAGTTTTGGGATGTAGGGAGGGATGTTAGGAAATAGGGGAAAGTGGGATTCCAAATATTGAGTGAGGGGAAAGGGTCCAAAAGGGAAAAACACAGGGCTAGCCTAGAAAATTGTCAAATTGTAGCAAGAAGCTAGGGTTTTGTCAGGGATTTAGGGTTTGGTGAAGGGAATTAGTTGTTTTAGGGGAGTGGGATATGGAAAATGGGATAAATGAAGTGATTTAGGGTAATTGAAGAGGGAAAAAGGTTTTAGTGATATGGATTGTGATTATGGAGTGAAAATGGACAATGAAATGGAGAACAGTGAAGACAAGCTAGGGTTTCACATTCAACATGCAAGAGTACAAGTATGACGTCAAATTCAACTCTAGGCCAATGATCACTTACTTGTAGAATGGAAATGCAGCATTTTTGAGGGTTATTGAGCGTTTTGGAACGATTTGGAAACTTTTGGACTGATGCGTAGTGCACTCGGCCCAATGCGCAACACCCTCTTGATGCACAGCACCCTCTTGATGCGCAGCACCCGTTCAAAATAACACTGCAAGAAAGCTTTTGATGCACAGCGCTAGCCTGATGCATAGCACCAGCCTGATGCGCAACACATTGGCTCTGATGCACAGCGCTAGGCCACGTTGGTTTGAAAAACAAGGTTTTTTGTCTCCTTGGCTCCAAATCGCGATTTTTGACTCTCCAAAGGGTTTTTGCTCAATGAAATGATAAATAGAACCCCTTTCACTTTAAATATGGATGACCTTTAATTTTCACTTATCTCAAACCCACTTTTCTAATGTCAAAGTCACTTTTGGTCTTGAGCTCTATTTTCATTCTAGGGTTTCACATTCAACATGCAAGATTCATGAAGAACACAAGTATGACATCAAATTAAACTCTAGGCCAATGATCACTTACTTGTAGAATGGAAATGTAGCATTTTTGAGGGTTATTGATTGTTTTGGAACAATTTGGCAACTTTTAGACTGATGTGCAATGCACTGGGCCCAATGCATAGCGCCCTCTTGATGCGCAGTGCCCGTTCAAAATAACACTGCAGGAAAGCCTCTGATGCACAATGCCAGCCTGATGCGCAGCGCATTGCGTCTGATGCACAGTGCCATGCCAAGTTGCTTTGAAAAACAGGGTTTTTTGTCTTCTTGGCTCCAAATCGCGATTTTTTACTCTCCAAAGGATTTTTGTTCAATGAATGATAAATAGAACCCCTTTCACTTTAAATATGGATGACCTTTAATTTTCACTTATCTCAAACCCACTTTTCTAATGTCAAAGTCACTTTTGGTCTTGAGCTCTGTTTTTCCATTGAAATTGATTTTTCTTAATCATTTGGTAAATTGATGCATTGATGCTTGTGTTTTTGTCCGCACTGGCTAGACTTGGCAAGGTGAGCAAGGGCAACAGCTTTGAACTTATTACATATAGAAAATATTGAAATTACATAAAAAATTTGTACATAGAAATAAAAAACTTTGTTTTCACCTCAAAACAGAGTTTTGAGGTAAAAATCATTTAGTTTGCATATCATCATTGAAATTTTTATTTTGTGAACTTATTAGACCTCCTCATGTGCCTACTGACCGTTTATTGAGTTTTTGTTGACCATGGTGACAAACCCTAGACCTAGTGAGACCTAAAACCCTAAAAATGGCTTTTTGCAAATGAAATGAAATAAAATAACAGTAAATGACCTAAACATGTGAAAATAGGCCAGCAGGTAAATACCATGAGGGAAATTGACAATGAACCACTACCATCAGATGATCCATGACCTAATGGAATGCATCTGATCGGATGGGACACCTAAAATTCATGCAAAAAGAGAAATTTGATCACTGATGGAGGGATGAAGATATCGACACTAACATTGGCTCTAGTGGGGATGGTAGCTCCTTGGAGGTGCCAAGAACCACGGATATCTGGAAGAGAAGACCAGTGCCTCATCCATTGGGCAATGGAGTCAAGATACTTTGAAAACTAAAACTAACACTATGACTCAAAATGACTCAAAACTGAACTAACTAAAACAAAAAATGACTCAAGACTTACTTAACTAAAACAAGTACTTACAAATATTTTTTAATAGCAGCAGACCATCGAGATTTGAGGGCTTCAAATCATGATGACAACCACCTACCTACTAATGAAATATGTACAATCATGTGAAGTGGGCCTTCCAATGTAACCAATCCAACAGATGGCTACATACTGAAATTCTGCTCTCACTTTCTCTGAGCAGGTAGAACGATGTACATCTAGGCAACTCACAATAACAACTGAAACCAAGGGTTATGCTAACAAACCACGCAACCTCTATCTTCTCTAGTGCTTGCAAAAGAATGCTGAAGGGATATTGAAAATCCTAAAGCACTAGTTTGTCTTGAGCTCTAGCAGCAAAAATACAAGTACTTCCTTCATTATGATCTGAAAGAACAACTGATTGCCGAGTGATAGGAAGGCATAGAGAGGTATAAGCTTCTTCCATCTGAGTGTTAGCTATAAATTCCTCAACCATGAGAAACTCATACTCGAATTTTGACATATTGTCTCTCTCAAGCTCATACTCCTCAATGTCATAATCTAAGCCTTTCTTAAACAAAAAATATTCTTCAAGATTATCAAATATGACAACCTTATCATCTTCATGAAAGAAAATATTATATGTTCATTGATCTATAAATCCAATTTCAAGATTGTCATCATTTTCAAAAGAGGAAGAAGCTTCCCTAACATCTTCTTGACCATGTGCACACTGCAGACCTGCATTAGCTTGGGCTATAACCTGACCTTCCAGGAGTTGATCTATCTCATCTTCAGACATAGGAGATAATACTTTTTGTTTTGTTTTTCTCAGGTGATTATTGTGTTCTTGAAATAACATTTCAAAACATGGAAAACCTGAATGACAGTCCTTAATTCCCTGGTCTTCTGAAATTTGAAAACATTGTTGATCATCTTCATATGACATGGCAATCAAATTATCATTTACCACTGAGTTATCGAAAGAAGATTTTTCACTTACTTGAACAAAGATCTCATCTTGTTTTTCATAAAATGACTGGATTACCACCTCATGAAGGCTTTGTTCTAATGAAATGAGAACACTTGGGTCAATAACTTTGTCTTCTTCATTCCATATGATCTCAAAAGTAGAGCTCTCCTTCATGGGATTCAGAACAAGGTACTCTTGATCATCACGATCTAAATCTAGATCTCAAATAGCCGACTTGACTTTATCACATCCTGAAATTGAAACTTGATTTCCCTGCATACTGTCATCTGCTATGAACAGATTGGAAGTAAGACCTTCTCTTTCATCATTTTCCATTGTACTAAGATCTTGATCCAGCTGCAAATTTTCCTGCGCAACTTGATAAGGATCCTCTAAGCTCTCTTTATTCTGTTGAAATGGATTTTCATACAGGGCTTCCATGATCTCATCATCCATGAAGTCATCATCTTCATAAACTTTTTCAATATTTTCAATAAAATTATAAACATGGCTACAACAGTTCTGAACTAAATTTAAGGATGGATAAGATTATTTATACCTTTCAAAGAACATGGTATGAAAATTCTGTAAACAGTAAATACAAGCAGGCGGCAAACTTTCATACCAAGATTGAGCTTCACCTTCTAGAGTGGCCATGAATATCTTCATCCAGTAGTCTTTAGGAAAATCAACCTTCAACTTGCGAATATGTATGTGAAATCTAACGAGATGTAAAGCAGCATCATTCCTATCATAATCTTTAAACATAGGCAAATTCCTTTGCCAATCTACTTTTGGAATTTTATTTGGAAAACCTGGAATGTGATATCGACTCATGGGAGCATACTATTGGGCAAACAAATCCATTTTGATAGCAATTAATTCACCAAGAAATTCTTCAAGCTACTGATTCTTGAAGAGTGGAGTTGCCATAACAAATTTTGAAGCTTGGGATTTTTCAACACTGGAGTCGCTAGGTGAATGATTTCATCCTTCTGGTGTCTGATCGTTATCCACCATCAACAATCAGATCTAAACTTGATACATTTTGCTGAGGAACATAAAACTACATTCCCCAGTATGGTCTCCACTATGTTAGCGCCTAAATCTACCTCAGTCTAAGAAAGGCAGGTCTAGGGTAACATCAAACCATGCTTATCCTGGTAGTTAGCCCTACTAGGTCAGGAGAGGGCTCTCTCCTTGTCAATATCAAAGAAAATATGACAAGTAAGGCTTGAGATGACTGATATGAATACTAATTTTAGGCTAGGTGTGTTTTCTCAGAGCAATTTGTTTGATTTTAATGGTTGGTTGCTGGATCAAATGAGGAAGGCAGCTTTGGGTCTAGGAAATCAACACAGATTTGCAGAGGTTTCTGTGGGGCGAGGTAGGAAAGTGTTTTAGCACTTTGAAATCAGTGTAATGGTGAGTCTAAAGACTACTGAGGAGCTGGAGAGGGCATGCAAATTTCATGAGTCCTCTTCAAACAGTAGAAAACATGTAAAACTAAATAAACCCCAAGGCAGAGCACTGAAACATCAACGGATTCTACCTTTTACACTTCGTTCATTTAGTTATTGCAGAATAAGAGAGATGATGGCACACATAAACATAATATCAAATGAATTAAAAAGAATAAAACAATTCTAATTCACATTACCGCAAGAATCCCACAAAATACTGCAAAACCCTAGTTTATTTCCTTGCTAAACTGCAGAAGTGATGTACAAAGTAGCTCAATGCATCCACAAGAGTACAACCTTGACAAACGACTAATAAAGTACAAGATATAGGCATAAAACCACCTATGCTAGTCATCATGGGTCGAATCCATGAGTCAAGGAGCTGTTTCAACAAGATCTAAACTAGGAACTGAAAAATAGGCAGTGGAACAACTTGCCTCTAAAACTATGGAAACTGATTCATTCAGCTCAAAACCACCTAATACCGATGTATCTACCTCCTTAAGTCATTTTTCATAATTTTTACATCATAGTACATCAATTTACATCATATTACATCATGAATTTGACCATGAGAGAAGAAAAAGTCAAACTGATAGAAAACTAGGTGAAAATCTAAGTTTTTTAGCAAAATTGGCAAAATTTTGCTTGATGCGCAATGCCACTTCCAAGTTGAGTTTGAAGGCCTTCCCCTTCACCAAATTAGCTCCAAGATGGCTTGTTCGAAATCTCTATCTATATACTTTCTAGGAAAACTAGAATTTTTGGATTTTGAGTCCATTTTCCCCTTCAAAAATCACTTCTCCCAAGGTTGCTTCCTGTGGGTCCAAAAAGTGGTAGAGAGGGCATTTTTTAGGTGTGTTTTACCCTTTAGGTGACCCATATCTCCTCCAAAATTCATGAAACTTTCTAGGTTTTAGCAATTTTTCATGAGGAATCCATAAATGCAAACCATTTTGCAAAATTCCCAGCCAGCTCAATACGCAGCGCCAGTGGCGTTGCACATCAGATGAAAATTCTTGTGTTTTGCAAAAATTGGATGCACAATGCCCTTTTGCAGAGCAATTTTGGAGGCCTTCTCGGTGTCCAAATTGGGTGATGGATAGCTCGTTGGAAATATTATTGAGTCTAATTTCTAAAAAATCTTGAATTTTTCAATTTGGAGTCCGTTTGCCCTATCAAAAGTCAAATCTCCCAAGACTGGTCAAAATGTGCAAAATGAGGCTGCCTAAATGCAGAGTGTTGTTGCAGTCAACTTTTGAAGGTCTTCCTCAACTCCAAATTGAGCTCATGATATCTCATTGGAAATATTTTCATCTGTAGTTATCATTTCACTCATCAAGCAAGTCATTTGGCCAACCAAGATAGGAGAAATCTTGATTTTCCCAAGGTCACTCCAGGGGTGCGGCAATTCTCCTAAGGCAACTATATTTTTGACATTTTTCTAAAACCATGACACCTTTGTAAAAAGTGAAGGAACTTGTTCTTCCTTGGCCTATTGTGGACAAAAAACTCTCTCAGTTTTTCCAAATTCATTTTTCCTTTCTCAGAAATATCATTTGAGTAAAACCTATCCCGATATGTGGAACAGGGGATTTGTCGAAATGAAGTGAAATGAAGGGGATAAGGGGTTTCTAAATTCTTGAGAAATTTTTTGGAAGTAGGGAGGGATGTTAGGAAACAGGGGAAAGTGGAATTTAAAATATTGAGTGAGGGGAAGGGGTCCAAAAGTGAAAAGCACAAGGCTAGCCTAGAAAATTGTCAAATTGTAGCAAGAAGCTAGGGTTTGGTGAGGGATTTAGGGTCTGGTGAAGGGAATTAGTTGTTTTAGGGGAGTGGGATATGGAAAATGGGATAAATGAAGTGATTTAACGTAATTGAATAGGGAAAAGGATTTTAGTGATATGGATTGTGATTATGGAGTGAAAATTGACAATGAAATGGAAAACAGTGAAGACAAGCTAGGGTTTCACATTCAACATGCAAGAATACAAGTATGACATCAAATTCAACTCTAGGCCAATGATCACTTACTTGTAGAATGGAAATGCAGCAATTTTTAGGGTTATTAAGCATTTTGAAATGATTGGAAACTTTTGGACTGATGTGCAGTGCACTCAGCCCAATGTGCAACACCCTCTTGATGCGCAACGCCCATTCAAAATAACACTGCAAGAAAGCCTCTGATGCGCAGCGCATTGCCTCTGATGCACAGCGCCAGGCCGAGTTGGTTTGAAAA
Source organism: Pinus taeda (assembly GCA_000404065.3). NCBI lineage: Eukaryota > Viridiplantae > Streptophyta > Pinopsida > Pinales > Pinaceae > Pinus > Pinus taeda. Next base: position 426,434 of record APFE031045516.1, read on the forward strand.
ATAGGGTTTTTTGTTTCCTTGGATCCAAATCATGATTTTTGACTCTCCAAAGGATTTTTGCTCAATGAAATGGTAAATACAACCCCTTTCACTTTAAATATGGATGACCTTTAATTTTCACTTATCTCAAACCCACTTTTCTAATGTCAAAGTCACTTTTGGTCTTGAGCTCTATTTTTCCATTGAAATTGATTTTTCTTAATCATTTGGTAAACTGATGCATTGATGCTTGTGCTTTTGTCTGCAGTGGCTGGAGTTGGCAAGGTCAGCAAAGACAGCAGCTTTGAACTTATTACATATAGAAATATTGAAATTACATAAAAAAAAATTGTACATAGAAATAAAAACTTTGTTTTCACCTCAAAACAGAGTTTTGAGGTTAAATCATTTATTGTGCATATCATCATTGAAATTTTGATTTTATGAACTTATTAGACCTCCTCATGTGTATGTTGACCGTTTATTGAGTTTTTGTTGATCATGGTGAGAAACCCTAGACCTAGTGAGACCTAAAACCCTAAAAATGGCTTTTTCGCAAACGAAATGAAATAAAATAACAGTAAATGACCTAAGCATGTGACAATGAACCACTACCATCAGATGATCCATGACCTAATGGAATGCAACTGATCAGATGGGACACCTAAAATGCATGCAAAAAGAGAAATTTGATCACTGATGGAGGGATGAAGGTACCGACACTAACACAAGCAGCCAAGTTTGATGAGTCACCAAACTTCTCAGATTCCTTGAAGTAATAAGTAGAAATCTTCACAAAGTCAAATAGGGTCCTTCAACTTTTCCAAAAATGATTTCTCTTTACTCTTGTCTCCTTGGTCTTGTCTTCACCTTAGCTCTGATACCATATTAATTTTCCATAGTTTGATGTTGTAATAATCACGTTAGCCCAATTATTTTCTTCAATTAACAATCAATTAATATTCTAATTACAAATAAAAATTTTAGATAGAATAGTAAATGAAATGACGGTAGAAGACAATTAAGAGCAATAACAAGAGATACTAAATTTGGTCAAAGATCGGGGAAAAACCCTTTCAAATTATTCTTCTTGTTAAATTTCCATAAGATGTTCAGTAGAGAGATACAATGATTCAATTAATTAACCACAATGTCAAAGTCAATTCTTTGACCATCCAAGAGATCAACCAACCAATATCCAATAGATAAGCCTCAAAGTCAAATATGGTCAACAAGTCAAAGTCTGCAAATATGTCAATGTTAACAATAGTCAAAGATGCCCTAAATAGTCCACAAGTCAATGGTCAAACTTCTTCAAAAGAGATCGGTCAACAATCAAAGAACTCGGCCTTCCTTGCTAGTCAAACTTCAATCAAAATAGTCCCAAATAGCTCATCCAAACTTAGTTAGCAAAGAGAGAAAGTCCTCGGTCAAAATGTAGTCAAATTTTGCCATCAATAGGAGTCAAATTTCCTATATTTTTGTCTTTGTGCCAAAGAATGTGGCCTCCAAAAATAGTCCAAAAATGCTAAGTCAAACTATGCTCAAACTCCAAGAAGTCAACATTTGTCAAAGGTTGATCTCAAAAAGTCAACGCCATAAATAGAAGACACTTATTTCGTTTTCATGTGTGCATAGGTGACCCTGGAATTTCAAATGTATGAACTAATTAAGAGAAGAGAGAGCTTTGTTTTGTGTATCCAAATGAGGTGTCATTTAGATGTATTTATATGCTTCCTTGGAGACCCAATTTATCTTTGAAATCGACTTGAAATTTTGTGCACATGTGGGTTTTCACATTAAAGATATATTTTTCCTTGACTAAACTAAATTCTTCCAAGGGAAAATAGGGTCTTCTCCATATGAGGAAGGTTTTTCAAAGGAGGGAATTTGTCCCTGAGCTACCAAATCAATAGAGTTTAAAAGGAATAGGGAGTTTTTTAGGATAATATTTTGATTCCAGAAGGATCAAAGAATGATCTGAATCTCCTCCCTCCGAAGTTTATTGTTTGATATTAAGATGTGAGTTTGTGTAGTCATTAGAAACTATAAAACAATCTAGGTGCTTGGAAATTCTAGTTGGCCCAGTTATATTATTGGACCAAGTAGGAAAGATCTTTGGAGGTAGGATATCGTAGAGACAAAGATCATCCAAAAAGGAGATACAAAAATACAAGAGAGGGTCATGCCTAACTAAGAATCCCCAAAATTAAGAGTTTCCAAGAGTAAAAATTAGGTCCCCTCCTAAAAGGACCTTCCCTGATTTAAAGATGGGGAGATTTTCAATATTTCCCCAAAATATTTGTCTATCCGAACAAGTACCCTAAACATTGATAAACGAAAACTTCATATCCAATTCAGAGGAGGTAAGCTCAAGTACTAATCCTAATCTGAAGGACCATGCTATTGAGCTCAATTCCTGAGAATTCCAGCCTGCAAGAATACCTTCCTTGCAACCATCCACGTCAATAGCAAGAAAATCCCAATCTAATAGGATTGATTTTAAGATATTTTAAGCCTTGTCATCCTCAAGCATAGTTTCTTGCAAAAAAATGACATGGGGAGAGTGAAGATTGATGAGTCTTTGGAAAGATATTATTTCAGGGGGTTGGCTCACCCTATGAAATTTATATAGAGAATATTCATTCAAAATATGAGACAGAGCATGTTGCTCTAAGAACCCTTAAAATGAAATACTATTTCCCAACTTGAAGCTTGATATCATCTTGTGAATGTGCTTTTGATAGAAAATATTTTCAGCCCCTCGAGGAGGGGGGCAACGCAAAGCTTCATATACACCCAAAACCCCACCCTGTGAAAAACTAGAATATGTGGGCCCCGAAGAGGAAGGGGAAGGATATCAGCCAAAGGAGTAGAGAAAATAGGGCTTGCCAGGAGGGATAGGAGGGGGGGATCAAGAGCAAGGGAGGGCAGGTGGAGGGAAAGATAAAAAATAACAGGGGTTAAGGAGAGGGTTTTCAAATCAAGGGATGGAAAGAAAATGGGAAAAGAGATAGGGGAGGAGATCCCAACTAGATAAATGAGATCCTAGGCAAAGAATGATACAAGAAAAATGATTAGAGGGTTGACCAAGGGAGAAGAATGTAAAAATTCATGTGAAAGTTTAAGGCCCTGAGAGGATAGGCGGTACATACTTGAAGATGAGGGACCCTTGGAAGCTAATACTAGACCTTTTATGCCATGAGTGGTTCCACTAGTTGGAGAAGAAGAGGTCAAGACCGATAGAGAGGCTAGAGGAGGAACATGATTGGGAATAGAGAGATCTGAAATAACTGGGCATTATTAATCTTGTGGGGGAACCTTGGAGAGAGATTTTGTTCAACCAAGGAAGCATGTTGAGGGGATTCAAGAGGCAAAATATATTAGAGATTTATTTTATTTGACCAATTTTTCCCCATGGTATTCCCTAATTCACAGTCTATGTCAAGGCCATAATTGTGAAATCAAGCATAGTTGAAGGGTATTCTTTTGTATTCTATTTTTTTTGTGAACTATGTCACCCTACACTAATAGATATGGTTTTTTATAGTCCCAAGGAAATATTTAGACCCACCAAGATGAGATCAATAGCCATATTGAAGCTCTACTGCTGATAAGAAATATCTGCCTCGTAGTAAAACCCTAGCATGTTTCCAATTTCTTTAACTATGTTTTTAGACCAAAAAACTAGCAAGAAATAAACAAGACTAACCCAAATGGGAACAAGATCAAGCTTCTCAACCTTGGAACCAAAGGTTACAAACCATTTTTTTCAGAAAAATGGTTTGGGAGACCTAGGACCATTTCCCAAATAGGATTTTTCTGATGACTTTTTCCCAACCAACTTTTAGCGAAGATCATACAATGACGAGAATAGCCCAGGATAGGTTTCAAGTGTTTCCTTTTCCACCTGTGCAAGACAACCATTGACATACATGCTTGCTAATAAAATTCTTGCAACCACCAAATCCTCCATTTTAAAAATTTCTTTGAGTTAGACATCCTTGCCAAGAACTAAGCATGATTGTTCATACCTTATTTTAATGCATTTATGATTCTTTTTTTAGAGTGACCAATGTGTGGGACCAAATTCATAAAGTGTTGTTGTATGAGGAAATGTCGTTATGTATTTATGGAGCGTCAAGGTAGTTATGAAAACCAAGGTTAGGTGAAGTCTGGTGGTAAGGTGATTAAACCTAATGAGAAAAAGTACCAAATTATTACAATGGTACGGAAAAGGAAATGTCCAACAAAGTATGTGGGGAGGTAGGGGTAGTGAGAAGGGGAGGACATCAATCAAAGGGGGGGGCCTAAGGAGTAGTAAGGTAAAGATAAAATGAGTCAATCCCAATCATGAAAGAGGGGAATGAGGATCTCAGTTCTTTGATATGGCTTGCAGAAGGGATAGTGAGGGGGGTACTATCAAGGGCACCAGTCGTATTGTTTTCAAGGAAACCATCATTTTATTTTCCACAAATTCCAGTACAATCTCAAATAGTGGAACTAGATCTGACCCGATATTGATGCCTTTTGAGGGGTTAGGCGAGTAATCCACCAAATCATCATACATTATGATAAATTCTTGAGAGCATGAGGTAGGTGCATTGTGTTAAAAATGGGGTTGTATAGACCTGCAACAAAACCCTCATCGAACCAGCATTTTCACCCAAGACCGAACCCTAGAAGGGCACCTCATCTTGTCTCCCCTTTAGATGAGAAGAGTTTGTTTAACAAATATTTTCAAAGTATAATAATTTATATTTATTGATATATATTTTTTAAAGTTTTTTTTAGTTTTTACATCTTCATTTTTATCAAAATTATATTTTTTTATAAAGTAAAAGAATATATATATATATAATATATATATATATATATATTTGAATTTTTGGATTATTTTGGGTATTGAAGATGTTTGTTATCTTTTCCATCAAATCTCAATTTCCAAAAGTAATAGATCAAATTCATGCAATATCATCAACCTTCTTGTTAATTCTACAAAATCTTTCGACACAAACATAATAGACTCCATATAAATATATGGAAATCATTATTTTTATATTAGGAATATATATGTTTTAATTTCGAGAGATTATTTAGATTTAACAATATGGTTTGAAGCTATTGTATCAAAATTTACTATGTTACTTTCTGAAATTGAGATTTGATTA